>PVJH01013305.1:0-60947 GCA_004026705.1 Nesogale talazaci | reverse complement strand
TTTTCTTGGGAGTGCCATTCTCCCCACCCTTCAGATTGGGTTGGCTTTGCCTTCATTCCAAGAGGGAGATTCCATTCTGTGCAGAGCATCACACCCTTCCCTGGCCGCTCTCCTTGCTTTAGGGACAAGCATGTGGCCCAAATCAGCCCAGAAAGAGCGATTAAAACACAGCTCCAGAACATTTAGGAAACCCTCATCCTGTGCACTTATAACTGCGAAGAGTTGTACAAGGAACTCCCGAGACACACCGAGGCACGTGCCCTTGAGAGAATGAAATCAACAGCACAAGAGTCAGGGCAGCTTTCTCTAACATTGCCAAAACATACACAGGCTCAGCCGTGCCTAGAATTGATCTAGAGCAGGACTTTTCAATTATATGAAGTCATGCCTTTCTTCTTTTGACTAGTGTGGTTGGAACTGAAAGTGGTGCTCTAGAAAATTTAAAAGCTTGGCCTACCACTCTGTGTTTTTTTGTTTCTTTTAAGTATTAGCTTAATAAAATTCAGAACACCTTTCATTGCCAAGTTTCCAGGTTGATACCGGAGTCTGGGGATTGCAGCACCTAATTTGGTCTTTGAGCTTACTCCAAGTTACTATCTGCATAGCTAACTCACGTGGCCTAGGAAAGGGGGGAAGAGGAGGAGGACCTAGGAGCGTGGACAGTGGAAGAGATACTTGGCTCTCTGACTTGATCCAAATCACCTGAGGAACAGTGTAAAAAAATCAGATTATGATTTAGTGAATCAAGAGTAAGGATTCAGATTCTGCCTTTCTAACAAGTTTCCAGATAGCTAGGCTCTTCTTGCTTGTTCTGATGAAGCAAGACTCTATTGTCAGCTGCCTAGTAGAAAGGACTATAGGGCAAGAAACTGACAGAAGTCTTTAGCGAACAGCATGGGAGTAGCTGAGGGGGAGGAAGGGGGAACCGATCAAGCTAGGCTGGAGAGTTTTGCTTTCTCTGGTCTGTGTTTCCTTCACCGCAGCTTCAGTCTAGTCTAGATTGATGTCTAGAATCCCTCAAGGAACAGAAACAAGAGGGTTTCCCTTTAATCTCTTACTTCCCGCTTACCAAAGGGGTTGGACTGGTAGGGTTTTTTCCCCCTAGGTTGCCTGGGTTTATAATATGGGTGAATTGTGAATCACCCCCATATTCTAGATGACAAATCACTTTTTATTTTGAAGTAACATACAACTAATTGTAAGTAAAAACTCCTACTTGCATTCTTGCTGTTAATTTTAAAGGTTTCCGAGAGAGAGAGAGAGACAGAGAGAGACAGAGAGAGATTAAGGAAGATGATCAAAAGCCAGTTTAAGATGATCAAAAGTCAGTTTTGCCCTGATTGAACTGAGACACTCACCATCTTCTCCTCCAGGCAACTCCCTCTCAGCACCCATAGAGATAGTCTAGAACCCTTTTCACGAAGTACGTAGTTTGGTAGGAACTTCAATCTTCACATGTTGGGGGTCTGACTTTTGGTTCATGAGCATTTACCAATATCAAACGCACATTAAAAAATAACCAAACCCCCTCTTTCAAGAGCGACAGACTGAGTGTAATGATAGGAATAATTTCATGGCACGACGGAAAGTGAGGCAAGAGTGGAACAGAGGCTTGAATAATGTCTGCAGATAGAAGGCAGTGGAAGTGGATGGAAGATAAAGAAGTTCGAGGCAAGGAGCCTTCACCACCAGACAGATCCAAGAAGGGGCCTGGCAGAAGGGCTTGGATGACTGCGGGATGGAGAACAGAGGGAGCTCAGGGGGCTGCAGTTAGTTGACTGGCGACTCTCTAAAGCAAATTCAGGCAGCACCATTGGGTGGAGCCCTGGTGGTGTAGTGGTTTTCTGTTGGGGTCCGATCCTCACCGTGGGCAGCTTGAACCCACCAGCATCTCCTCAAGAGAAGAGGCTTAAACAATTACACCAGTTTTGGAATCCCACGGGGGTTTGAGACGAGTCTGCCTGGACTTGATGCAGATGAATTTGGTCTGGTTTGGTGTGTGTTCTTGGGGAATGGCTTGTTGTGGGCACCGAGTTAGCTAGACTGTAGGTTTTCTTTCCATGTTCGAAGGCATTTTAGTCGAAAGCTGGTAGTCGATACCATGGAGAGGCACAGGTCTAGCGAGTTAGGTCTTTAAAAACTATGGGGGGGTTGTGCATAACTTTTTTTTTTCTTTTTTTTGGGCATCACTGCTCTCCGGTGGTGGGAGTAGGAGGTCCAGCCCCACTGCTGGAATTGAACCTCCGTCCCAGTGGGCCGCAGTCCCGCGCACAACCACTACACCACCGGGGCTCAGCCCCCGGTTGTGCATAACTTAATGTAACCACATTTGGGGGAACTCTTGACGCGTCCCTGGAAAAAGAAGGACAGTAAGGCATTCCCAGTTGGGCACGCAGTGGAGGGGATGCTGCAGTCCCTCTGTGTGTTTATGTAAAATCAGTGACAATAATTTCTCAGAAAGAGGTTGAAAGGATACGTTGTTATAATAATTAGACTTCAGGAATCAGCACCTTCTTAGAATTATTAGACTACGACCCAAGCTTGATTAGTATTCCTCCTGGAGCTTTTGCTTGACTTCAGGCAAAGGATTTTATTTCCCTGAAATATGGTTCCAATATGATGATCATAAGCCTCGGCTAATTTTAAGACATTTCTCTTCTCTTCTGAAAAAAAGGGCTCATCAGCAATCCCTGCCAAAATCTCATTAAAATACCTTTTAAGCTCCGCTTTAAGGTCATTTTTCGTATTCGTTGCACTGTTAATTAGAAATCTGCAGTTTCCTTTATTGCTGTTAGAAACCCTCTTCTGTAGCGTCTTTGACTCAGTTTGGCATTTTGCTGACTGCCCTGTTTCCCTGAATTTCACTCCAGCAGAATAAATGCCTCTATTTTTGCTTTGCTCTATTTTCTTTAGCTATTAGTTTTGCAGCCCCACTTGCCAATATATCTAAAGCTGTCATTTATTCATTTATTGGGATGCTCTTCACATTCTCCACAGAGTCAGAGAAGATGCCAATTAAATTCATTACTGCGGAAGTGAGATCACGGAAAATACATTTACATATTCAGAGTACTAACTTGAACCCTCCGCTTTCCTGAGAAGTGCGAAATGTCTCGTAGGTCAATTTAATATATCCTTATTGCGGCATCTGTGCAGCTGCTCAGCAAATATAATTCGGCTATTGCCTTAAAAAAGTGCACTGAGGCAAAATGTAAACTTCATTGTGTGTGTGAGGAGAGGTCTGCTGAAGAGAACACAGGAAACCTGGCTTCCTTCTCGTTCCAATGAGGCGCCTTGTTTTCACAGCAGTCAGGAAGCACACACCAAAGCAGAGTTTACAAAGCCTGGCTGTGCTATAAGTTACCTGGGAGTTCTCCAAAAAGACAGCTTGCGGTGCCTCATCCAGAGCCTGCAGAACCAGCCTCTTGGGTGTTGGGGTCTAGGAGATGGTATGTGTGTAAAAGCGCCCAGGTGATTCTGATAGTTATCCCTCTGTTGGACAATCAGTATCTTACACAGGGAAGATACGTAAGGAATATGAAAGTTGGAGACTTTCATTTGCATTATTTTAGTCAGGACAATAGTTAAAAAGGTGCAAGCCTTCCCAGGACTAAGCTTTTGCGTCCAAGGTGATGGAAGTGGAGTCCCTCTTGTGTGTGCCTGAGCACGCTGCGAAGTCCACAGACAGACTGTGCTTTCTATGCAGGAAAGTGGTTGTGGCGGTCATATGCTTATGTTAATTTCATGATTGAAATGTACGGGTGGAGTCTAGCCCGTTAATCTGGAGATAGCCATTGAGTAGCCAATGAGGCCTCCATGTAGGCATGCCTTTCTCCTGATACGGCTGGGAAATCTTGCGGTATTTCCCTGGTGGAGAAGAGAAGCTATCACTCCGGTTGTTGGCAGTTAGTCTCAGAGATGATGAATTACGGACAAGACAAGATGGCGGTGTCCGAGGAGCTCCAGGAGCCGGAGGAGAAGCCACACGCCCTTGCCCTGATGGAACCACACCTCTGAAGTGGGAGTAGCTTGGAGACCCCTGCCAGTGCTGAGTTGCTTCTACCACCACTGCATGCTGTTGATAGACCCTGAGCCCTGGAAATGAGGAGCCATGAGGGGACCCCTGACAGCACCGGGACTCTGCACCCGCTGACCTGTGATTTTGTGAGTCAGAAGGCGACATTATAGACTGGTATCAGGCATATGGGCTAATATTGGACTTATGATTTTGAACTGGACTGGGTTGGGGTGCTTTCTCAGTGTTCCATTCCTTTTGTATATAAACCTTACCCTTATATCCATTTGCATGTCTGTGAGTTTGTTTCTCTAGTCTACCAGGACTAACACAGTGGTGAAGGTCATACTGGAATCAGAAATTAGAAGCTAGTGTTTTGAGCCAAGGACATGTTCTAGAGCCAATGCACCAAGGAGTCAAGGAGTAAATGTATCAAGTAGTCCTGGAGAGGAGAGGAATGAAGTTCAAATTGGAATAACAAGCCCCAAACTAGCGTCCCAAACAGAGGAAAAATTCTAGAGCAAGAGTGTGTAGGTGTCAACATAGCAGAGCCTCGTTGAAGGGTGGGCCTGGGCTGCCATTCTGCACAATTCCAGGAGCTATTCACGTTCTAATTATATCAGCTTCGTGTTGGTGTATAAATGTTCTCTCACACATAGCAGCTTAAAAACAGGGCTTCCCATAAGTTCCTTCAGGTTCAACCACCTGGTCCGTTCTACTTCATACACTGTTGTTGTAATGTGCCATCAAGTTGGTTCTAATTCATAGTGACCCCATGTACAAAAGCACAAACTGCTGCCTGGTTCTGTGCCAGCTTCATAATTCTTGTCCTAACTGAATTTATTATTTTTGTGTGTTTTAATGCACCATTTTATTGGGGGCTCTTACAGCTCTTATAACAATCCCTACATCAATAGTATAAGCACATGTGTACATATGTTGCAATCAGAATTTCCCAAACATTTTCTTTCTACTTGAGCCCTTGGTATCAGCTCCTCTTCCCCCACCTCCTACCCCGTGACCCCTTGATAATTTATAAATTATTTTTACTTTCGTATTATATATTGTCTGCTGTCTCCCTACACTCATGTTTCTATTGTTTGTCCCCCAGGGGTCGGGAAGTTGTATGTCGATCATTGGGATCAGTTCCCCCTTTCTACCCTCTCTCCTTCTACCTTCTCCTCACCCTCATGGTATTGCTACTCTTACGATTGGTCCCGAGGAGTTTGTCTATCCTGGATTCTGTTTGTCAGGAACACTTATCTGTACTGGTGTCCATGTTCTGGTCTGCCCAGACTTGTAAGACAGAACTGGGTTCTTGAAAATGGGGGTGGGTTGGGGAGAGGAAGCATTAAAAGACTAGAGGAATGATGTGCTTTCTCGCTGATATGCTGCCCCCTCACTTTAATTGAGCCCGTTGTGGCAGCCACTGTGTTAATCCATCTCTTGAGGATTTCCTCTTTTTCATTGACCTTCTACTTTACCAAGCTTGCTATCTTTTTCCAGGGACAGGTCTCTCCTCACACATTCAAAGTAGATGAGATCAATTCGTAGTATCCTTGCTGAATGTCTTCCAAAGCAGATTTGTGTGTTCTTCTAGTAGTCCACAGTGCTTTCAATATCATTCATAAAATTAATAATTTAAATCCACCAATTCTGTGGCCTTCTTTATTTGTCATCCAATTGAAAACACTATGACTTGTTTTAGGCACACCTTGATCTTTTTCTCTCCAATGCTTTTAAGAGATCTCATGCAGCAGTGCAATGCCTCATTTGATTTCTTTCTTTCTCTATTTCTTTTGATGTTGTGACTTGGGTGTGAACTGACATCATTTGATTTCCTGACAGCTGCTTCCATGAGCATTAATTGTGAATTAATTGTAACCTTTGACAACTTCAAGATTGTCATCTTCAATCTTCATTGGCAAGTGCTTCAAGTGCTCTTCATTGACAAAAGTTATGTCATCTGCATATCACACACAGCCTGTGAATAAGCCTTTCTTCCATCCTGATGTCAGACTTTTCATATAATCCAACTTCTCAAATTATGCCCTTAACATACAGATTGAATAGTATGGGGAAAGGAGTATATCTTGATACACACCTTTCCTGATTTTAACCAATGCAATATTCCCTTGTTCTGTTCAAATAACTGCCTCTTGGTCCACATTCAGGTTCTGCATGAACACAATGAAATGCTTCAGAATCCCCATTTTTCTCAATGTTGTCCTTCATTTGCTATGATCCACATGATCGAATGCTTTCATACACTCAATAAAACACAAACAAACATCTTTGTGGTAGGTGAGCACTTCTAGTTCTTCTTCCGCCTGTTGACACAGCCTGTTGACACACTGCATTTGGTCTTCTATCATTTTTCTCAACGATGTCTCCAAGGAATCTTGAATTTCACGATTCTTGATCGTATGCTTCCTCGTGAGGTAGTTGAATGCTGATAGGTCATTTTAGTATGGTAACTCCGTGTATTTTTTTCATTGTCTCTTGATGCTTCTTGTATCATTCAGTATTTTTCTCATGGAATCCTTTAATATTTCAACTCAAGTCTTAGATTTTGTCTTCCTTTCTTTCAGCTTGATATATGCTGAATGTGGTCCTCCTTTTTGCCTTTACAACCCCATATCTTTGCACATAGCAGTATGACACTCCACTTTGTCTTCTTGAGCTTCCCTTTGAGATGTTCTCTTTGGCTCTGTCACCTCATGATGTTTTCCACTTGCTTTAGCTACTCTGTGATCAAGAGCAAGTTTTGAGTCTTTCTGACATTTGTTTTGAACTTTTCTTTATTTCTGTTTAGTGACCTCTGCTTTCTTCATGTAAGACATCCCTGATGTCATCCCAAAGCATATCATTGTTCTGTCACAAGTGTTCAAGGTACCAAATCTGTTCTTGAGATGGTTTCTAAATTCAGTTAGGATAGACTCAGGCTGTATCTTGACTTTGAGGACTTGTTTGAATTTTCTTCCGCATGCACTGGAGCGTTCTTTCATATGGGCGATGGATTGGCCTGTTACACAGCCAGCCTCTGGCTTTGTTCTGGCTGCTGTTATTGAGCTTCCTCATTATCTCTTCCCTGAGATGCAAAAGCTGTATTCATTTGATGCCTGTGTATTCATCTGGTGAGGTTCATGTGTGCAGTCACTATTTTTGTTGTTGGAAAAGTATATTTGCAATAAATAAGTCATTGATATGACAAAATTCAGTCCTCTGATCTCTAGTTATATTTCCAACTACTCCTTCCTGCTTGTTTTTAAGGAGGACTGCATTCCAGTCAGCAATGATTACCAATGCACCTTGATTATATGTTTGGTCAAATGCAAACTGAAGAAGTTGGTAATATCTGCACCACTATAGTTTAGGGTTGGTGCATACATTTGAATACAGTTGTATTTAGTGGATTTGCTTGTCTGTGTACAGATATTATCCTGTTGCAGACAATGTTGTACTTCAAAGTTGATCTAGAAATGATCTTGTTCATGATGAATGTGCCCTCATTCCTCTTGAATTTTTTATTTTTGGCACCCTAAACCATGTGTCTGTCTGATTCAAAACGGTCAGCAAATAGTCCACTTTAGCTCACTAATGTCCAATATATTATTTTTATGTATTCCATTTCACTTTTATGATTTCTGATTTTTCTAGGTTCACTCTTATACATTCCCCTTCTTCATTACAAATAGATGATTACAGCTGTTTCTCCTCATTTTGAACTCTATCAGGGAATGAAGGTCTGGAAATCTTTATCCATGTCATCATGGTCAACCCTATGTTAAGGAGACAGCACTCTTCCTCAGTCATATTTTGATTGTCTTCTAAATGGAGAGACTCCTCTTTGAGCACTATATCTGACAGTGTGCTGATATTCATAAAGGTTTCAATGACTAAACCTCAGAAGTGGACTTCCTCTTCCTTTTCTGTGTTTTTCTCTTAGTCTGGAAGCTCTGGTGAAGTGAAACCTCTTTACCCTGGGGGACTCTGCAGGTGTTTGAGATACTGGTGGCATAGCCTTTATCATCACAGCAATAGGCAAGCCACCACAGTATGACAAACTGGTGGGCAAGTGGTAGACTTCTTATATAGTGAATTAGAATCTGCATTTTAATAAGATTATTATATTATATTATAATATTATATTATATATATTATATTATATTATATTATAATAAGGTTATTCTTATAGATCCCCAGGTGATTTTTATTTGTACATAGATAGCTTGCAAAAATAATGGATTCCAGTGGCAGTCATGTACTTGTGTGTAAATTTCATGATTAGGACTCTAAGGGTTGAGTCTAGCCTGTCAATCTGGAGATAACTAATGAGGTCTCTGTGTGGGCTTGGCTTTCTCCTGAGAATTCTGGGAAGTCTCGTGGTATTTCCCAATTGGAGTAGAGAGACTTGACTCAATCTCTGGGAGATGAACTACTGACAAGATGAGATGACAGCATGCTGATTGATTCTGATTTTTGGAGAATGGAGGAGCCAGAGGAGAGACCACATGGGCTTGCCCTGATGGAGTCAAATTTCTGGGGCTGGAGAAGCCTTGTGGAGACTTCTGCCAGCGGTGAGATGCTTCTACCGCCACTGGATGCTGCTGATGGACCCTGAGCCCTGGAAGCAAGGAACCATGGGGAAATCCCTGCCAGCACCGGGATGCTTCTACTGCTGCCAGACACATAAGACTCTGCACCCACTACCCTGTGATTGTCCTGGTGTCACCTGGACTGGGTTGGGATGCTTTCTCAATGTTCCATTTCTCTTGTATATAAACCTTTCCCTTATATCCATATGCAAGTTTGTGAGTTTGTTTCTCTAGGCTACTGTGTTAGTCTGGGTAGACTAGAGGAACAAATTTCATAGACACACATATAGATATAAGGAAAGGGTTTTTATACAAGAGGAACAGGACATTGAGCCCAGTCCAATTTAAAGTCATAAGTCTGATATTAACCCACGTGCCCGAAATCAGTCTATAAAGTCTCCTTCCGACTCACGAAGTCACAGGTCAGTGTGTACAGAATCCCGGCACTGGCAGGAGTCTCCCCATGGCTCCTTGCTTCCAGGGCTCAGGGTTCATCCACAGCAGAAGCAACTCATCACTGGCAGAGGTCTCCATCTGGCCGCGCCAGCTTCAGAGGTCTGTCTCCATCAGGGCAAAGCTGTGTAGTCTCTCCGCCGGCTCCTCCAGCTTCTCAGACACTGCCAGCTTGTCTTGTCCATGATTCATCGCTTCTGAGACTAACTCCCAACAACTGGGGAAGATAGTTTCTCATCTTCATGAGGGAAATATTGTGAGATTTCCCAGAAGTCTCAGGAGAAAGCCATGTCCACATAGAGGCCTCATTGGCTACTCAATGACTATCTCCAGATTAATAGGCTAGACTCCACCCCTACATTTCAATCATAAACACAAGCACATGACTGCCACAGCTACCCAGGCTAACACAGTTCTGATTCACTATGTTTAGAGTGAAGATGCAAATTATCAGCAGGAGGTGAAACTAGTAGGAACCAGTTTAAAGCTTTATTAAAAAACAACAGATACCTATTACCTTACAGCTTTATGGGTCAGATTGCTATCTCTGATTTAATTGCAGTGTAAATGTTAACTTACATTAGCTTTTCTTTCTTATTGTACTTGGCAAAATCAATCTTGTTTGTGCTAGTATGAGGTTTATTTGTCTATAATAGTGATATGGATGAAAAACAGTACCAAGTGTGTGTGTGGGGAACCTATCAAGATAAAAAAATTCCTTCAATGTAAGAGTTGTTACTGATAGAGAATTCACTCTGTTCAGTCTTCTTTGAAATCTCAGTGCCACATCGCAGGGTCCCTTCCTTAGCAGATCCTCTCACACACAAAACACTTAGTAAATCTTTCTTACAAGAAGAGATAAGTGGGTTGAAGTGAATACCAACTCTTTAGGCACAGTCTAAGAGGAAAGAAGGTGACATTGAAGCCTTTGAGAACTGGCTTTAAGTTACTATCCTCTGGTTTACTAGCTATCTAAACTGGGACAAATTAATTAAGTTCCCTGAACCTTGATTTCTGAACTCAGTCCATGGCAGAATCTTATTTACTTTGTATCCCAGGGTTGATGTGGCAGCATAAGATTTGTTAAGTGAAGTTGATGACTTTTATTTTCTTTCATTGCACATGGCTGAGGAAATTAGCTTACTTTTCCATCTTTTCTAACCCTTTCAGATTTCCTATAACTGAAAAAATACCCACAAGAAACAGAGCCTCCCACAATCTCCCTAGACTCCATTTTCTTCTGAAGACAAATTCAAGATGATTTTATGCATCTTAATATTATGAAACAAGTGAAACTAAAACAAGAGATACCACATATAATCAACAGGATCTACACTTAAATAAACCAAACCAACCAACCAAACAAACAAATAAACAAACCCATTGCCATAGAGTTGATTCCAACTCCTAGTGACTATACAGGGATCATGAGGCTTTTTACAACTTTAGGAGATGAGAGAGTCTCCTCATTCACCCTTGAAATCACTGGTGGGTTTGAACTGCTGATCTTGTGGTTAGTAGCGCCATGCTTACTGGACAGCACCATAGGGCTCCTTAATGAACAAACAAACAAAAATCACTGTTATTGAATTGATGCCAACTCATAGCCGCTCTATAGGACGTGGCAGAATTGCCCCTGGGAGTTTCTGAGACAGTAACTTCTTTTTTGCCTTTTATTTAAATTAATCATTTTATTGCAGGGCTCTTACAAATCTTGTAACAGTCCATTATTCAATGGTATTAAGCACACTTGTCTATCTGTTGCCATCCACATTTACAAAGCATTTTCTTTCTACTTCAACCCTTGGTATCAGCTCCTCTTCCCCTCCTGTCTTCCCAGCCTCCCACCCTCGTGAATCCTTGATCAATTATATATTATTGCTGTTACCTTGTGTCTTACAGGAAATAATTTTGTGTCCAATGTCTCTCTTCTTCCACTTTTCTGTTATTCTCTCCCCGGGGTGGGGGGGCTATTTATTCAACTTTGTGATGGATTCCCTCTTTCTCCCCACCCTGACCCCATTGTCCCCCTACCATCCTGATATAGCTATTCCCATTACTATTCCTGAGGGTTTTATCTGCCCTGAATTTCACGTGTTCAAAGCTCTTATTTGTACTAATATGTGTATTCTTGTCTAGCCAGTTCTTATAAAGTAGAACTGGGTCATGGTAATGGTGGGGAGGAAGCATTCAGGAACCAGAAGAATGATGTGTGTTGTCTGTACTATTCTGCACTCTGGCTGAACTTAGCCTCACAAGGGTGCCCATTGATCCTTTCCCTTTAGGCCCTGTCTCCCTCACAAATGCTCAATAACCCTAGCTCACTCATGCTATGTCATGAACTTCAGACCAGTCAAACATCAGACCAGCCAAACCACTCTCATTTTCTCTTCTAGTTCCTACAAACCAGGTTCATGGGTGTCAGTGGCCAGACTCAACCTATGTTTTTATTGCTGCATTTTTCTCATTTCCACTCAACAAGTGGATCTAGGTGGTCACCTAGCAAGCATTTCAGTCTGCCCACAAGCTCTTTTTAATCTTCAAAGAGAGAAGTTTTCTTCATGATTCCAGATTTATTCCAGCCTCTGACAAAAACCACTAGACTCAACAAGCCAAAGTTCTTTTTCTTCAATCTGTCATCTCTCCCCTAGGCAATTCTCTTGGAATGCTAATGTCCTGAGTACTCCAAAGCATTGGGTGAGATTTTTCTTTTCAGAGCCTTTTTTGCAGGTGTGTCTTGAACCCATTTAAAGATCAAATTTTATATGGCTTACAAAGGAAAATGGGCTTACAAGTTCTCTATTTTCATACTTCCCCAAAATAATTTCTTTTCTTTTTTTAAGAATCATTTTATTGGGGGCTCATACAATTCTTATTACAATCCATCTATCCATTCATTGTGTTAAGCACATTTGTACACTTGCTATCACCATTCTCAAAACATTTGCTTTCTACTTGAGTCTTTGAGTCTCATTTTTTGCATCCTTCCCCCCTCCCTCATGAAACCTTGATAGTTTATGTTATTATTTTGTCATATTTTACATTGTGTGACGTCTCCTTTTACCTACTTTTCTGTTGTCTGTCCGTCAGGGAGAGGGTTATATGTCAATCCTTATAATCTGTTCCCCTTTCTATCCCACCTTCCCACCTTCCTGAAGAGTTCATCTATCCTGGGTTCCCTGTGTTTCCAGTTCTTATCTGCAAGACTGTACCTCCTCTGGTCCAGCTAGATTTGTAAGGTAGAATTGGGTTCATGGTAGTAGAAGGGGCAGAAATATTTAAGAACTAGAGGAAAGATGTATGTTTCTTCATTACTACACTGCACCCTGACTGGCTTGTCTCCTCCCTGCAACCCTTATGCAAAGCAATATCTAGTTCCCTACAGATAGGCTTGGGCCCCCATTCCCCCTCATTCACAATAATATGAATTTTTGTTCTTTGATGTCTGGTACCTGATCTCTTCAACACCTTGTGGTCACACAGACTGGTGTGCTTCTTCCATGTGGGCTTGGTTGCTTCTGAACTAAATGGCCGCTTGTTTACCTTCAAGCCTTTAAGACCCCAGATGCTATATCTTTTGATAGGCAGGCACCATTAGCTTTCTTCACTACATTTGCTTATGCACACATTTGTCTTCAGCGATTGTCTTGTGAATGCCATTTTAATAGAACAAAGTGTTCTTGCATTGAGGGTGTACTTGAGTGGAGGCCCAATCTTCATCTGCTACCTTAATACTCGACCTATAAATATGTGCACTTAGAGCTATTTCCCCATCATCATACATCAATATATTTACATATGTACATGCCTGTATTTAGACCTCTAAAAATACCCTTTACCTCCTAGTTCTATTTCCTTTAATTTTTTTCTTTTCCTACTATCATGCTCAGCCTCCATTTGGGTTTCAGTAATTCTTCTGTTACACTGCCCTTGATCAATACCTACTAGGTCTCTTATGCCACCCTTACCACTAATTTTGGGTCACTTGTTCCCCCATAATCATTTCTGTTAATCATTATATCAAAAATAATAAGCAGAAGAAATTAGTATAAACCAAACTAGAATCAGATACTAAACTGAATTATTAAAGCAGTCAAGTTCAATCCTTATTTAACTTATCTTAATTCTTATCTATTCTACCGATATAAAATATGGGACTTGGCTTCTGACAGCATCAAGTAAGACTTTCTGTCCACCATTTACACTAAGCCACTCTGAGGCACAATTCAAGGCACAATTTTGTCCCTTGAGTTCAAAATGTACATTAATCACCTTAATTTTTACATTTCAAACAGAAATAACCGAAGACAACAACCAAACAAAATAATAAAAACTTTAACATCCCATATTCTTTCTAGAAACAACCCAGTAAACTGCATGAACATGTCTAACCTCTGGCTAGCCAAAGAAGAAAAACTACTCTCAGGCAGAGGTTGATCAAACATCCACTCTTCATCTTTATGATTGTTTCTCTAATATCATACTCCCAAGGTACCATAATGTGTTAGACCAAGTTCTCCAGAGAGGCAAAACTAGGACACTTAAGATTATATGTATCACGAAGGAATATAATCAGCTAATTAGTCCACACATCAGTAGAGAAGGCTCAGTTCAACTCACTTCTGTGGAATAGTTAATGTATTGGAAGTCCTTCAACTCATGAGGGCTGCTGGGTCCAAGGTCAGGGAAACAGACTGTTCAGTCTACCATAAAACAATGCAGGCCATCTGGCCACAGGAAGCAAATAGCAGGGTGGGTCACCAACAGTCAGTAGCTTAGTGAAGCAGACCTGGATGGGATATAGATCTGCAAGATGACAGGATCCATCAGGCTCAATTTTAAGCAATATATATACCAAGAGTATGGCGAAGCAGATCTTGAAGGAACCTGAAACTCTAACAACATGATCCATGAGTTGCCTATCCCACAGGTAGTGTAGCTCACAAGTTGAGGTAGAGAACTATCTGAAGCAGCCACACACTGGTCTGGTCATCAGATAGCAAGAGAGATTGCAAGAGAGTGAGAGTGAGAGTGAGAGCAAGAGCAAGAGAGAGAGAGCAAGAGCAAGAGAGAGAGAGAGAGAGAGAGAGAGAGAGAGAGAGAGAGAGAGAGAGAGAGAGAGAGGTGGGGCTTGCTGAGCAATTTATCTCTTTGCTCTCCAACTAAACTGCAATGTTATTAGTCCCACATGTTCCTATTGGCCAGATTGGAACAATAAACCCACCTATCACACTTGGTAGAGCTAATTTTGTTGTAGGCATTGAGTTCTTTTGAAGACCTATTTGGAGACACAAAGTCTAAGGCCAAATTAGAAGCATGCTTTAGAGTCAGTCATTCTATAAAGACTGCTATGGCCTTGTTTCCACGGCAGTGTTGATGATGTGGGGTGTAAGAATTTTTGGAATGTCTTTAACCTCTGAAACATTTATACCGCTCTCATTGAAATAGTATAGCCACAAATTGTAGATTAAATATATTTCAGTAGATTTTTGTTAAGCCGCACGCCAAACTCACTGCCATCTATTCAATGGCAACTCAATGAGTCTACAGGACAGGGTGGAACTGCGCCTGTGAGTTTCCAAGCCTGCAACTCTCGACAGTAGTAGAGAACTCCGTCTTCCTCCCAAGGAGGGGGGTGGTGGCTTAGAACTGCTGACCTTATAGTTAGCCGCCCGATGTGTAACCACTACAGCAGCAGGGCTCCTTTCTTGAACTTAAAGGATTGCACTGTAACAGACTATTTAGATGAAGTCAAATGCCTGATTTCTAAGAACTTCAAGTGGAATAGAAAAGAGAAAGTTCCAACCAAGAGTATGTGGTTCCCCATGATGAAGCTATGGCTGAAGCAAAGTATGAGACATTATTGATTATAAGACTGGAAACTCAAAAGAGCTAAACTCACTTCCATCATGTTGATTCCAACTCAGTGACTCTATAACAGTGGTTCTCAATCTTCCTAATGCCACGAGTCTTTAATACAGTTCCTCATGTTGTTGTGACCCCCCCCCTTAAAGTTATTTCTGTTGCTATTTCATAACTGTAATTTTGCTACTGTTACAAGTTAGGTGACCCCTCTGAAAGGGCTTTCTCACTCCCAAAGGGATTGCGATGCACAGGTTGAGAACTGCTGCTCTATAGGATAGAGTAGAACTGCCCTTGTGAGTGTCCAAGACTAAATCTGTGGGAGTTGAAAGGTTCATCTTTCTCCCTTGGAGTTGTTGGTGATTATGGTTGCTGCTGATCTTGTGATTGCAAGGGGGAGAGAGGAAAATTCTCCCTAAGCTGGTAGAAGTCAAGTGCCAAGAGTCAAAGGTTAGTTATCTATGGTGGTGTAGCACATTACTTTAAAATTACATGGCATCAAATGACAGCAACTAGTATTGCACAGTCTGTGTGAGTAAGAAATCTTGGCATGGTGCAGCTGGATTGTTCTTGCTCAGATTATCTCATGAAACTTCAACTAATGCATCAGAGGGACTGCAGTCATCTCAAACCATGACGGGGGAAGAGTCTGCCCCCAAACTCACTCATGTGGATTTCGGCAACATTCATTTCTCAGCAGGCTGTTAGACTGAGAATCTCAGTTGCTTCCATTATTTAGGCTAAAGGCTTCCTTCAGTTTCTTGCCAATAGTCCTCTCTACTGGACAGCTGACAAAAAAGTGTCTTATTTTATCAGAACAAGCTAGAAGAGCCAGAGAGAGAATGTGAGCAAGACAGAAGTCAGCCCTCTGTAATCTATTCTCTGCAGTGATAACCCATTGCTTTTGCAATATTTTTTTCACTGGAAGCAACTCCCTAGGTTTAGCCTACACTCAAACAGAAGGATTGTCATGAAGGCACATATACCAGGAAGCGGAGCCCCGTGGAGCCCACATTGGAGACTTCCTGCTCTAAATGAGTCAGTATTCACCCAGATACACTTGTAGTGGAAGAGGAGGGGGGTGCATTCAAGAAAGAGAGATCAGGAAAGCAGTAGCAAAGCTACTGCTTAAAGCAAAGAATTTAAAATATGTGTCTGGATTCCAGGATGTAGGGGGGGTGGGGTGTAGAGTGGTGGTGATGGTGATAGTGATGACAGAAAATGAAACCGTAAAGATAGGTAGGTAGGCTGAGCCACAGTGGTGTAGTGCTTGAGTGGGGGTGGTTCAAATCAGCAGCAATTCTCCAGGAGCAAGGCTGGGCCTCCCACTCCCACCAGAGGGCAGTGATGCCAAAAAAATTCTGATAAAAGGTAGGTAGGTAATACTCAGGTTTTGAAGGGCTTTGTATAGACAGAGGAAAATTGAACTGTATCCCAAGTTTCAGGAGAGTCATTACAGAATTTTAAGCGTAGGCATGATTATACATCGACTTTTGAAAGATTACCTTTTTGGCCTTGTTGGTAAAGGGGTTCTTTGTCCTGCTTACAGTCGGTCCCAGCAGACCCTGTTAACCAACATGCATGACAGCTTTTCTGGCCTGTGGAGGCAAGGAGTTCAGAGCTATATGATGAGCCATCAATAATCTATCGCAAGGTGGTGAGAGAATGGGCAACTGATCTCTTTTTTTTTTTGCCTCTATCAGGAATCCTGGGAAAACTTAATCAGAAGAATTTATTGGCTCATTCCTTAGTGGGATAAAATGTAATTAATTTTTATAGATTGCCCACTGTAACTCCACTCTTTGAACACCATTCTACTGTCTGTACCTTGAAGTTTATTGTTCTACAGTTGGAAAGTTTTGAAAAACTCTTGGCAGCATACTAAAAGACAATAAATACAGGCACGCTCTGGTGACCTTTTAGAGATTTAGAACTAAATTTTCGAAATGGAAAACTATAAAGCAACTGTTCCTTATTTATAAAGTGAGAATCCTCAACTCTGTGGTACCTCAGGCCCCAAAGAGTTGTACATCCTGAGGTCTACGTGAGCAGTGTCGTCACTTAGAAACCTGCTCACCAGTCTTGACTTTCAGAGATCAAGCTTAGGACAGGTGATATTCTTCCCATTCTATCCTGACACATATACCGCTGATGGTCTTGAATTATGTGATTGGAGGGAAAACTTTCCTTATGGTTTAATTGTACATGTTTAGAAAAGCTGTTATGAAGATAATACGGGAACTTTTATATACATTTACTTTTCACCGTACTCCAGACTGACTGAACTCTTCATTTTTTTTTTAGTAGAGATATTGCTATTTCCAGCAGGGACTATATAATGCGTGAAAAGAAGTACAGTCTATTGTGCTAAAGCTCAAGTACAGGGTCTGTCCCATCTTTTTCTGTGAGATGGGAAGTGAAAGGAAGCCATGCAGGCACCTGAGTCTGACTTGAGCCATCTCCTCTCTACCTGCGTGTTTTTGGAGCAGAGCAGTGCTGTGACTCTGCAGAACTTGGCCTAATCCAAACAAGCTTCTTTGGAACCAAGAAGAGGACTAAGTGGTTGGATTATAGGGGTTCTTGATTTGCCTCATCTCCAGAGAGAACGTTTTCCCTTATATCCACATGAAGATGACAAAGAGTTTATGGGATATGCAAAACTCTTTATCGTGAAAATTCCCCTCAAAGCAAGAACGGGAAACAATTAAAAACCCTGACTATGGAGGAATGGATAAACAAGCTCTGGTACATTTATACAATGGAATATTATGCATCTTTATAAAAAATGGCGAATCTGCCAAACACCTTAAGATACAGAAAAAAATAGAGAGCATTATGCTCAGTAAAATTAGTCAAACTCATAAAGATAAATATTTTACAAAGGAAAGAAAGAAAAGTAATTTTCACACCAAAGGATTAGACTTTAAAGACTACAATGAGGGCCGGAGGAGGGGAGTTAAGGGAGAAAAGGAAGGGACAGCAAAATAAAGATGGAGAGAGGAAGTGGAAAAGGAAAAACATAAAGAACCCCATGAAATGGAAGTCTACATGAGATGAGATGTGCTTTGCAACTACATAGATGATGGTTTTCTTGGCATGTACTCCACAAACAAAAGGGAAATATATAAATAAGCAAAAGCAAAATAATTAAAAAAATTAGTTCTTAAAAGCACAAGCACACTGGTTTGATCTTCTTTTGGGGGAAAAAAGTATAATTGTGGAGAATAACTAAACTCTTAGTGTGCAATGGAAGCTGCCTATTGTTTATGTGCATATTTATCTCTGGAAGGGAAAGGAAGCTATTAGGCTATGTGCAGATCCTCCTCGCCAAGGAGCTGCTGAGGTTCCTTTAACTAGTGCAAGAAATTTGGTCAGGGGCTCAAACAGATTTTCAATACTGAATTTGCAAGTTGGTGAGTGAAGAGACACAGGTGTTCACGATGTTTTTCTCGCCTTCATGTAAATGGACAAAGGGTAGGTATTTGTGGGATTTGTAAACAAGCTGACTATTTCAAAAGAGGTATTCCAAAAAGACTCCCATTTTCAATTTCCGAAAAAGGAATGGATAATTATTACAGGCACTATGAAAAACACATGGAGCTCCATTCTACTCTGACCCCAGGGGGGGGGCGGGGGAGGATCACTGTGTCTGACAGTTGATTCAGTAGCAACTTTTAATAATTGAGGTATAATTGACATACAACAAATGGTACATCTCAGAAGTTTTAACATGTGCGCATGCTTTTGAAATAATTACCCCAAATCATGGAGAAGTGGTGGTGCTGAAGGCTACTCTTTAGGTCAACAGTTCTAAACCACAGGGAGAAAGATGAAGCTGTCAACTCCACAAAGTTTGATAGCCTCAGAAACCCACAGGGACACTTCTACTCTGTCCTGTAGGGTCACTATGAATCGACATGGACTCAGTCGATGGCAGTGAGCTTTTTGAGGCATAGCAAGATAGTGAACATATCCATCATCTCCCAAAGATTTTTACACTCTTTTGTAATCTTTCTTTACGATTCCTCTTCCATCCAAGACATCTTCTATTTCCTCTCTCACTCTCATATAACCTCGGGGCCTCATCTGATCTCTGACTTCATAAGAGGGAAGAGAATCGAATTTCATGTTCGTTCAAGATTGACTCTTGGGAGGGTTAGGTCAGACACCAACCATCCCTCCCACAGCATTCTCTACTTCTCATTTGGGTTGGATAATTCATTGCAATGGCAATGAATCACAGAATCACAGAAATCACAGCCCATACTCATTATTATTAGCTTTATTAGGAAGTTAACAGTCTACAATTTAACCTGGTTATGAGGACTTATTAGGGAGGTTAACAGGTCATTCATGCTTAAGGTACAGTACAGCTTCTTCCCAGCTATACCCAGAGGTCAGCCTCTGTCTTGTCCTTGGCCCCTCAACCATATGGCTCCCGTGGTTTCTGCCCTGCTGGTCAATGTGACAAAACTTGTTTAGTGCTGCCGACAAAAGCCTGACCAGCAGGAAACTTTGTCCTAAACCTTAGTCCACAGACACTCCGTTATAGCCACAACTTCCCTCGTTAAGTGCTGAGAGACACCCCATTCCTCGAGCACTCTGTAGAACGCTTTCTTCCTTCCTTCTTCATCGTTACTAGCTCCCAACCTCCTCTGCCATCCTCTCATGGAACCATCAATTCAGCTATTATCTCTGTGGATTTACCTAGCCTGCATTGCTTACATGGAAAAACAAACAGAAAAACCACTAATAACAATAGCAAAGTAAAATAGAGAAAAAAGATCAATGGAAAGAAAAGCAGAAAATATTAAAAACTAGAATGTTTTAAATGCTTAAAAGGAAGATCAAATGATAAGATTTCAAATCTTAAACTTACTGCATTTGCAATAATCTACTTTCCAATGCATGTTGCAAGGGTATTCCCATCCCTGGTATATAGCCAGAGGGAATGGCCAGGGGCATAACCCTCCTGTATTTTACCTTTATTTATTTATTTTATTATTTTTTCTTAGTATCATTTAAAAAATCATTTTGTTGGAGATTTGTACAATTCTTTAAAAAATCATTTTATTGAGGGTTTGTACAACTCTTATCACAATCCATCCATCCCTCCATCGTGTCAAGCACATTAGTACATTTATTTATTTATTAAATCATTTTATTGGGGGCTCATAAAGCACTTAGCACAATCCATCCATACATCCATTGTATGCAAAGCACATTTTTTACCTTTGATGCCCTCATCATTCTCAAAACATTTTTTTTCCCACTTAAAGCCCTGGTATTGGCTCCTCCTTTTTCTACCCCCTCCCTACTCTCTCCTCCCTCATGGGCCCTTGATAATTTATAAACTATTATAATTTTGTCTTGTCCAATGCTCTCTGATGATCTCTCTTTACCCACTTCCCCGTTGTTCACACCCCAGGGAGGAGGTTATACGTAGATCCTTATAAATGGTTCCCCCTTTTTACTCCATCCTCCCTCCATCCTCCCAGTGTCGCCACTTTCCCCAGTGGTCCTGAAGGGATCATCTGTCTTGGATACCCCATGTTTCTGAATCCTATCTGTACCAGTGTACATCCTCCAGTCCAACCAGATTTGTAGGGTAGAATTCTGATCATGTTTGTGGGAGGGAGGAAATATTTTAGAACTAGAAGATAGATGCACATAATTGCTACACTGTGTCCTGACTGCCTGTCTCTTCCCCATGACCCTTCTGTAAGGGGGCCCCAATCTGCACTCTCCTTCATTTATAATGATATAATTTTTAGTTCTTTGATGCCTGATAGATACCTGATATTTTCGACGCCTTGTGATCACACAGGCTGGTGTGCTTCTTCTTTGTGGGTTTTGTTGCTTTTGAGCTAGATGGCTGGTTATTTGAGCCTTTAAGACTTCAGATGCTATATCTTTTGACAGCTGGGCACCATCAGCTTTGTTCACCACCTTTGCTTATGCACACCTTTGTCTTCAGTGATCTTATCAGGAAGATTGGTATGCCATGATATGATTTTTTTAAACTGAAAGAACTTTAGAATGGGTCAAAAATGAGGTAAAATAATAAGATATTACATTTTAATCTAACCACTTCTGCCACATTTGACTATACAATGCTGTCTGATAACATAGGTATTCATATCCTTCAACTCTGGTCTGATGGAATTCACATGAATAGATTCTGCAAATAGATTTTGGGCTTCCACTGTCCTCCATAGCCTTCTGTAAATCAGGCATTCACAATTTAAGCTCTGATATCATTCCCTCCTTTGGATTTGGGTTTTACTATTTACAATACTTAGAAAGCACAGGGTAGTGCGCTTCTTCCATGTGGATTTAGTTGAATTTTGAAGATAACTCCAGGCACTATTTTTTTTTATTACTGGACTTCTTCTAATTTCTTCATCATACTTTGCTACAGAACTTGGACTTTCTATTTTTCTATCTTCTACTCATGACCTTTTATGGTGATGTCTTTCATAGCAGTTGGTTGTAGTTGGACACTGTCTAGCTTTCATGGTGTTGGAGGCTGGAGTTCTTGTGGTCCAAAATAGTCTTTTGTATTAATTGTTTCCATGTGCCATTTTTATGTATTCTTTTCTGCACTTTAGATGGCCTCTCAGATGCTTTTAAGATTCCTGTTGTTATTCACTAAAGTAGGATGTTAGAACATTATCTTTGTTATGCCAGTTGTTCTTAATGTCCTCTGAGACTACCTTCAGTCCTGAGCTTTTAGGTCCAGTGACATCCTCTGGGATAGATGACAGTGGTGGAGAAGGGTTGTGATGCATATTCATAAAAATGACCATTGGACACTAATATGCTGATAAGTATGTGGTGTGTATACATGAGTTTAAAGTGAAAGGCCAGTAACAATGTATTCACCTTAATCTGTGAATGATTACTGGGTTCAAAAAATTAAGTCAGTGGTACTAGTTCCATATAGATTAATAAAAAACCAAGTTTGAGTTCCAGGAGCTCCTCTTCCTTCTCTTCTCTTAAAACAGGGCGCTGTCCTTGGTCAAAATCTTCCCATTTCAAATCTTTGTTTTTGTATTTTAATTTTTAAAATTATACAGTTAAATTTAAATGTATATTATATATTTATCATTTTTAATCACCCTCATTAAATAAAACATCACAAATTTTACTTAATACATTCAGATGTTTACTTTCATCACCCTTTAAAAAATCATTTTATTGGAGGCTCATACATTGCTTATTACAATACATACATACATATGCTGTGCCAAGCACCTTTGCATGTCTATTGCCACCATCATTTTCCAAATGTCTGCTTTTCCACTTGAGCCCTCGATATCAGCTTTTCATCCTTTCCTCTCCCTCTCCTCCTCCCCACCAACCCTCAGTACTTTATAAATTATTATTTTGTCATGTCTTACACTGCCCAACGTTTCCCCTCGCCCACTCCTCTGATATCCGTCTTCCGGATCAGAGGTTATGTGCAGATCCTTGTAATCGGTTCACCCTCTCTACCCCACCCTCTCTTGACCCATCTGGTAACTCCTGTCTCACTACTGGTCTCGCAGGGCCCATCCGCCCTGGGCTCCCCGCATCTCTATTTCCCGTCTGCACCAGTGTACCTCTCCTTCAGTCCAGCTGGATTTGCAAGGCAGAATTGGGATCACGACAGTTGGGGGGAGGAAGCCTTCAAGAACTAGAGGAAAGCTGCATACTCCATCGCAACTTCACTGCACCCTGATTGGCCCATCTCCTCCCCACGATTCTTCTATATGGGGGTGTCCAATATCACCCATGAATGGGTCCTAGGTCTCCACCCTGTTCTCCCCCTCATTCATAGTGATGTGATTCTTATTCTTTAATGTCTGATACCCGCCCCGCTCAACCCCTCGTGATCACACAGGCTGGTGTGCTTCTTCCATGTGGACTCTGCCACTTCGGTGCTAGATGGCTGCTTGTTTACCTTCAAGTCTTTAAGACCTCAGAAGCTTTATCATTTGGTAGCTGGGCACCATCAGCTTCCTCCACTCTGCCTCTGCACCCATTTGTCTTCAGCGATCATATGAGAGGGTGGGCACATAATGACACGATTTTTGTTATTTGATGCCTGATACCTTCCTTTCAATACCTCATGGTTGCACAGTCTGATGTGCTTCTTCTATGGTGGACTTTGTTGCTTCTGAGTTAGATGGCCACTTGTTTACCCTCAAGCCTTTAAGTCCCTGAACGTTATATCTTTTGAAAGCCGGCACCATCAGTCTCCTTCACTACTCTTGCTCATGCCCCCACATGTCCTCAGCGATCACCTTGAGAAGATGAGCACACAGTGATATGGTTGCCCCATTCCAAGCTACCATCTCCTGCAATCCAATCCCTCAAAACCAGATTTTTTTTTCAGAGCTATATATTTAAATTCTTTTTACAAACCAACTTTATTACCTTTAAAGTATTCTTCATTACACTTAATACATTTGTCAAGTCTGCAATTCCCTTCTTGGAAATATTTTTCAAATTCATCTGTTTGGATGGCTGACAGTACCTCCCTTGTTTTTTCCTTCACCTCTTCTGCACCATCAAATCACTGTCCTTTCATGTCCCTCTTCATTCACAAAAACAAAAAGTTGCACAGAGAGAGGTCAGGTGAGTAAAGTTTATGAGGCAAAAGAGGCATGGTGCTTTTTGCTCAAAGTGAGCACACTGAGAGGACTGTGTGAGTAGGTATCTTTTAGTGGTGGCAAAATCAATCCCTAATCTGCCACAAAGCAGGCCTTTCTTGTCGCACACTGTTACATAATGTTTTCTGAACCTCTAACTCAGAGGTTCTCAACCTGTGGGGCATGACCCATATGGGAGTTGAACGACCGTTTCACATGGGTCACCGAATACATCCTGCAAATCAGATATTTGCATTATGATTCATAACTAGCAAAACTACAGTATAAAGTAGCAATGAAAATATTTTGATGGTTGGGGTTCACTACAACATGAAGAACTGTATTAAAGGCTCATGGCATTAGGAAGAGTGAGAACCACTGCTCTAAATAGAAAACTTGATTAACAAGCTTTAATGTGACCTGGTGGAATGCAAATGCACTATTCCCCTCATGTAAAAAATACAAATAAATATCATCTTGATCTTTTTTCACTTGATGGGCTTTTATGGGAAGGGGGAGGTAGGTGATGATTGTGTATTCCTTGATTGATATTTGCTTTTATGCTCAGAAGACTAGGCCATGTCTCTTCACCAGTAAATAACCTTGGGGAAAAAAATGTGGTTTTTTTCAAAGCACAGCATGTTTCCAGTGGAAGCTCTTTTTCCTGGCCAGTAAGGCCTGAGGCATCAATTTCACAGAGACCCTTCTCATTCTCAAATATTCTGTTAAAATCCACTGAACTGAGTTCATAAATGCGTTACTAAAACTTCTCCACTTTTCAATGGTCCATTTTTGGTCTTAGAGCACAAGTGCATGAATATTGTGACATTTTTGACCATTCAGGAAGTTAACAGATGTCCAAAATGAGGTTTGCCATCAGTTGACATTTCACTTTTTTTGAAATGAGAAAATCACTCGAATACTTGAGTTTTTCCCATACTCTGTCCTTTTGAGCTGTGTTCAACACCACAACAGTTTTGGTGGCATTTTCCCCCAGCAAGAGTCAAAATTTCACAGCTACATGCGGTTCTCTTCAATCAGCCGTCACAAAAAATGAGGTTGGAGCAACATTGCTTTTGTGACCAGAGAGAATCTTTCCAGGTGACGCCATTGAGTGCACTAACTCAGAATATGTTGCTTGATGCTTCCATAGCAAAAAAAAAAAAAAAAAAAGGAACATATGAAAGCTTCACCCAGTGAAGTTATTTTATATTTTTTGGTACCCCCTCTTATGTAAAAATGAGAAAGTCTTCCTCTTGTTCCAGGCCATCACCTTTACCTTCTTCTGCCATGACTGCTCCCGTCTCTGATTCCAAGACAACATACATGACTCTTTTAACTTAACATTTTTTTTTCTCTTTTAGACTCTGGCTTGTTCATATTGTTTATTTATTTTTTGTTTTCTATTTAATCAAAGTTTTTATTTCTTTTTCATATTTTTAAAGTAACACCATTATCACCACTTCCATGATCCCAAATCTTTTCTCAATCACTGTGGCTTGACATCTGCCCTCAGCATTCATTGAGGCTTTCCCTGAGGCTCGGTGACTCTAACTGACACATCTCATGGTGTTTTTAAGGAGTCTTTTACTGTGCTTTTTTTTGGTTGCATTTGCTGTCTTTTTGAAACTCTGTGATCTTAAAGTACATGAAGCTTTACTTTCTTGGTTTTACTTCTGCTTCTCGAATTATTTCTTCATTGCTCTGTGAGTTTGCCTTTACAAGTTTAAAGGATTCACCAGGAAAAATGATGAATGTTTCATGCACACTTAAAGTTATTTGTTTCTATTCAAGTATTTTTAAAAAGATTGAGTTCCTAAGGGAAAACCTTACTGTTGATTTTCAAATTTTATTTTAGTAGGGCAAATTCTCTGATCTTTCAAAAGTAATGTTTTTATTTAACATTAGGTTAGTAGGCATGTTAGTTTCAGGACCCCTGATGATGTAGTCATTATGCTTTGAGATGCAGGTCATAAGGTCAGAAGTTCGAATCTACCAATTGTCTGCAAGAGAAAGATGTTTGTTTGTTTTTTCCTTCAGTGAAGGTGCTCTTGGAAACTCACTCACAGGGACAGTTCTACACTGTCTTTTAGGGTCACTCTGAGTGGACATTGACTCGATGGCAGTGAGTCTACTTTTTTTTTTTTTTTTGGCAGAGGCAGTGTGTGTGGATCTGATCTGCTTACCTGCTGTTCTCTTTTTGAGAAGCTGGATGGTTTTGAAATACTTTCATTAAAACAGTTGACTTCAAAGTTCTCAATTATGAGACAGAAATACATAGTTATGCTTTAAAAAGTATGAAAACATTAGAAATCTATAAGCAAGAATTCAATTTGAGCCCTAGAGTTAGAAATGTGTTTAAAGAGAATGTAAACATCCTCATCTCACTCTAAAATCTTAAGTATATAATTACTTTCATGATTTCTATTTTTTTTCCTCCTGGGCAGGAGTAAGTAAACACACACCTTATTTGCTCTTTTCCTATTAGACAAAAAGACAACACAAAGACTTGGATTTGGGAAGCTGTTTTAGACATTTTCATAGATTTTGGACATAGCGTACAAACAAAACATGGCGAGTGGAAAGACAAGCCTGTTAACTTGGATCTGATTTACAGTGGCCCGTGAGGACAGACTAGACCCGGCCCTGCGGGTCCCCAAGGCTGCCACACGTTTCTCTTATGGAGATGGTGGTGGTTTCCCACCACTGACCTCCTGTCAGCAGTTTAGTGCTAACCCACGGTGCATCCCGGGCTGGGGAGTGTAACATGGTAATCATAAATCAGCAGTGTAATACCGGGAGGCACTGAGTGGAGGATGCTTTTTCTTGTTGTGTGGGCATTGGACTTAGAACGTGCAAACTCCTGGGTTCAAACCCACTAGCTACTCCAAAGGGGATAGACGAGGTTGTCTGCTTTGGTAAAGATTCACAGTATTGGCAGCTTACAGAGAGCTGCTAGCAGTTGGAATGTATTCAATGACTGTGTTAGTTTTTGGTTTTTTAGAATAGAGAGGAAACATGAAGGAGGAACATATTTTCATCCAGCCATACTATTATCTCTTACTGAAAGAGCTCATCTCTTAAATCGAGCCTCATTCAAATCACTTATGTTCACATAGTCAAAATTTTCAAATATAATGAATGAGAAAAACTAAAATATGCATCTAATTGCCTGGAAAATGGCCCACGAAGGCCTATGCAGGACAGCACAGTAGCGTTTATATTTATTGTTTATTTTATCACAAGAGATTTTGTTTCCATTCAGTTGGTCACATGAAATACAGCCAGTTTATGCCCCATAAACACCACTAGCCTTCTGCAACGGAAAGGAGACTGGCAGAGCGGCCTGACTAATGGCAGTTTACAGTCTCTGATGTGCAGAGATCAAATTAAATAAGGTTCCTGTATTGTCAAGATTTAGAATCTACCAATGCACCCACACTTATTCATCTGTCTTTTATTTAGCTTTGAAGGCTCTCAGGTCAGCTGCATCTGATTGTGCTGGCTGCCTTCCAGAACTCTCTGAGGCCAAAGGAACAGGCTGAGTTACAGTTCCACCAGGTGGCAGCCTTTGACAAACTCTTTCATTGGAAGCCCCTGGTAACTGTTCAATTTCTCTCTCTTTCAAGCTCCTGATGGGATTTTTGCCTTTTACTCAATAAACAGTTTATTTATGTTTTCACAAATGTGATCATGTACTTTTATATATAAGAGAAGTAAATATATTATGAGTCAATAAATTTTAGGCAGGTATATATAGATATATGGAACCTTGGTGGCATAACATTACTGCAAAGTCAGCCATTGGAACCCACCATTGCCCCTCAGAAGAGAAACCAGGTTCTCTGCTCCCGTAAGCAGTCACACATGCAGAAATTCACAAAGGCAGTTCTACAGTGTCCTATAGTGATGCTAGGAGCAGAATGGACTTAAATGCAGAGACATTGTCGTCCTACCCCACCCCGCACCCCAACATCGGGGCTGGTGTTGCTTATAGATATATTTACTGATTGTCATGATCTGTTTTCTATCTCTGGAATGACAAGGATAGTTTCTCAATGCCATACCTATAATTGGCATGTGACCATTCTATTTAATAAATATACACAAAATACACAAAAGGTCACTTTATTATAAAAATCAAAAGCAAAGGCCCCACTGTCTTTATGAGATGCAACGTGAGTATCATCCATCCTGCACTCAGTCCGAGTACAGAATCAACAGAATCTGCTTCGTTGGTTCCACAGGGGTTGTTCTCTGTATTGCTGGGCAGGCAGTTCAGACAGAGGTGAAAACATCCTCATGTTCATTTGGCTTCTGACCTTGGAAGCTGTCTTCAGCTTGGCTGGCCGAGTATCACTGGAGTATGAGCATGAGTGGTCTGTCCTTCCAGGACAGGCTGGGCTCTGCCTTATCAAAAGCAGGGAAGATGTGCATGCGTCAGTGACCAAGAGTTTAACTGTAGGTATAAGGGGTGTTGACATGTTGGTTTGCTTAATCTTCATCACTGTCCTTGAAATGATGAATGATAAACCTAAGAATCAGAAAAACCCATACTTACTAAAGCTTTGCAATGCATCATCATCAGAGAGATCGGACTGAGCCCGATTTCATTCCAAGACGGACCAAACCAAACTCACTGTCATCGAGTCAATTTCAACTCATAGCCACCCTGTGGTATAGGGTGGAGCTGGCCCACGGGCTTTCTGAGGCTGTAACTACCTTCATGAATGTAGAAAGCCTCGCCTTTCTACCAAGGAGGAGGGGGTGGTTTCAAACCGCTGACCTCGCGGTTAGCAGCCCAGCAGGTAGCCATTACTTCACTAGGATCCCCCTCCTTGACACACAAAGGTGTCTAATGTTTCGGACACTCCCATTTAATGATGCCAAACTTGCCTTCCCCACATTGTTCCTATTCTCCACACTTTCCGTCTCCATACCTTTTTTCTGGAATCCACATTCTAAAGCCACATGTCTTTATCAGGTTCACATTTCACTGCTGACATCGCCAGGGCATGGAGTGTTTTGTTGCTGTTTTAATTGTTAACAGTTTGCGTATGAGTAAAGTGAGAAGTTTAAAAAGAACCATTCACTGCTTCTTTTGTTAGGGGACTGTTCATGTTCTGCATCTTTTTATTCCCCCACTAGGAAATAATTCTTTTATTTATTGTTCTCTATAGTTCTTTGTTATATCAAGTATATTACCTCTTCCTCATGTTTCAAATATTTATACACTGGCATTTATCTTTTCACTTTTTATTGTCTCTTTTTTTGTATAAAAGATTGAAATCTTTATGACTTTGTATTTATCGCTTCTGTAATCTCTGGTCTCTTTGCCCTACCATGAACTCTTTTACTCTAGGATTAGAAAAAATATTTTTTCTAACTTCTTTGTCATAATTAAATATCCAGAGGTAATGAACAACTGGGCTTGAGGGGTTGGAACCACACTCTTAGGGACATCTAGGCCATCTGGCATAGCACTGCTCCCAGAAACAGTGTGAGATATTCTCCTGTGGTGAGTACAGCCAGGGTTTTAAACGCTACTGGTCCT
Source organism: Nesogale talazaci (assembly GCA_004026705.1). Taxonomy (NCBI): domain Eukaryota; kingdom Metazoa; phylum Chordata; class Mammalia; order Afrosoricida; family Tenrecidae; genus Nesogale; species Nesogale talazaci. The sequence goes on along the minus strand of PVJH01013305.1, from coordinate 31,829 downwards.
CTCCACCTTAGTCAAGGAGACAGAAGGAAAAGACTCAATAAAGCAATTAGTCCAAAGGACTAGTGGACCATGAGAACCACAGGCTGTACTACCCAGAGACGGGAAGATCTAGATGGTGCCGTGCTACCCCTGCCTATGACTCTGACTGGGGCCACAGAAGGTCCAGATTAAAAATCAAAATAACAAAAGAGAACAGATTTACTGGTCTGAAAGAGAGCAGTGAATTCCTGAAGACTCTGTCCCTGATACACCTTCCAAACCTGGAACTGAACGTACCCCCAGGGATTGCTTCTTAGCACACAGCTCATAGGTCTCTTAGTTACAAAGATTGGCAACTCATAGTTACCAATCACACTCAGGAAGGACATACTCAGAACAATAAACCACATGTGGCCTAAGGGTGGGATTTCTCTGAAACAAAGCTGAGACGGAGCAGTATGAGGGAGGAAAGGAAGACTAATGAATACAGGAGAACCCGAATGAACGTGAGTTGAGTGCTATTACATTGAAGGCACTGAAACTCATGTTACAAAACCAAACTGGGTACAAACTGATGAATGGAAAACTAACCTTTCTCTGTAAAATTTCACTCCAAATATATTCTACTATTTCCTACCAGGAACTTTTGGGACTACTTAGAAATCTTTCATCTCATCATTTTTGATTTGGTAAATGGTTAAAATCTAACTTTATCCCTCTTAGAGTAATCTATGACCCGAAGTAATAAAAATACAATATATGAAGTACTGGACACATAGTAGCATCACCCACCCTATGAAATTGGTACTCTTTTTACTCCCAACTTTCCAAGGGAGAAGTTGAAGTGCAAGAAGGTGAGGGAAGGTTTAATAATTTGTCAACATTAATCAATTATATGTAGCTTCAAGAAGCGTGGAAACAATAACTTTCAACAGCTGGTGTGCTAAGCTTGGATTCCAAGTTAAATATATGCATTGTGTTAATTCAAAGTGGCGATACCCATAACGCTTGGAACAGTTACATTGCTTGTACTGCTTTCCGTGTAGGAGAGCCACGTTGAGTTACTAGGGATGTGCTGCTTCTCTGCCAGAGGAGGCTTACCTGTCAGTGGGATGCTCAATCACTTCCACTGGAGCTTCTGATGAAAAACTTCCAGAAATTAGTCAGTGAAACTCTTGAATTGCAGCTCCTCAACAGATTGCAGGCTTGGGCCAGGACCCCGCAGCATTCTGTTCCATTGCGCAGGAGGGCGTGTTGAATTTCAATGATGAGAAGGTGGCAGCTGTCAGCAAGTCGGGGAACCATACAGGTGGTGAGTCTTCAGTAGAAGAAAGGTGGAGATCCTCATCTGACTTTGTACAAAACAAAGGTGGGTAGGGAATGCTGCTTTTGACATGGTGACCTGAAGGTGCTGCTCTGCTAGGATGCGACTCTTGATCTGCCTTTTTTCCCAAATGATGGGTCCAGTCCAAGCTCCAGACTGTTTCCTCTTGCTGTTTTTCAGTGACAAATGGCCTGAATTTCCTAGGGTTTGAGATGCAGTGTGTTGCTTTGGAGTCTGCCCAAGTTCACGCTCCTAAACTAATCTCGTATGTTTCAGGCTCATTAGCTCACAACTTAAGTTCATTTGAGTTACATTTGTTAATTTGCTGTGCAAGGGAATTACTCACACTGTGTGTCCGGGCTATGCCCCAGTGGTCTGAGAGAATGATCATTGTTTATTATCTGAGAGTCGTTTCACCAAGGGGAAAGACTGGACATAATCAATTGTACCCATAGCACCATTCAGCTTTCTATGCTTGACCTCCTGCATCCAGCAGCCACTTTTGAATACAATAAAACCATCAAAGTAGTAGAGCAAATCCAGCCCATTAAGGGGATCAGGGGACCAACATAATATAGGCATCTATAATATGGAATAATCACTTTGATCCAAAACATAAGTTAACCAACTTTCTTGTGACCCAAGCATAATTATTCTTTCGTATTTTGTAAGATAAAATCTTTAATAGTGCTTTAAGAATGTAACTTTTTAAAAGAAGTAGAGACACATAGAAAGTGAAATATTTCAAGTGTATTTAAGAGAGTGTATATTTGTTGGAGTGAGGTTCATGAATGACATTTTTTAAAGACTGACACCTAAACACCATTTTAAGAACTAAAATAGTTTGTGTTTGTGAGGGAGGCTTGCACAGCACTTAGGCTTCCACAGCCAGTACAGTGACGGTGGTTACATTTTTCCTGCTTTGTGAACTTTCCCGTTATTTCAATTCTAGTTCCGTTTCCAGTAATCTAATTTTTCTGTCCCTTGCTTGTTTAGTAAATATTTCTGAGTAAACATCTGTGAGTGAAAGAAATATATTTGAGTAAATGTCTTTGCCTTTGAGTAAATATCGACCACTTGGTCTCCCATGGGCAACTTTTAAAAGTAGCACAGTATGCCCAGCCTAACTTCCATGAAAATATCTAGGCTCCTGCTGGATCCAAGTTTTACCCGTATGATTTAGTGGGTGAAACTAAGAATAGGCTGAGTTCATGCAATCTGTTTTAAGCTGTAGAATCATGTGGGTTTCCCTCAATAGTTTCCAGAAGGAGTACTAAGGTCTCTCTCTCTCTCTCTCTCTCAAACACACACACACACACACACACACACACCAGATTGAGATGACAGGAGCTGTTTCTGAGTTGACTGACTTGGGAGCTTGGCAGAAGAATTCCACTGGAAGAAATCAAACCTCCTTTGCTTTTTTTCCCCCCTCTCCTTTGTTTTTCTTATCAGTGCTAAAGTCTGCATGTATGATTTTGAGATCTGGAAGTGCAATAGATAAAGTTACCCAACTTAAATTCTGAATCTTGGGCTGCCTTAGCCGCTACTGGAGCTTTTCCAGGGCCCCGCATACTCAAGGCGAGGATGTGTACATGAGCATGACGAGCCGAGGGAATATAGGAGAGGGAAAATGACAGGTTCTGAACAGGGGAAAAAGGAAGATGTGGGTCCAACCCAAACACAGCTATTTATTTCCATGATATATATCCAATGAAAGATGACCTTCCTCTTTCGTTCTTTTTTAAAAAAATTTTTAGTGAAGGTGACGTAGAAACTAACATCAAGACCATTCTGTTGCATGCAGTTCAGTATGTAAATAATTATGCTGAAATTAATTTGGGTAAATTGTCCAGTCTAACCCTTTGCCACTTATTCCTGCTTTACATTCCCTTTGTTATTATCGTTAGGTGCCATCAAGTCGATTCTGACCCACAGTGACCTTGCGTACAACAGACCGAAACTCTCGCAGGTTCTGCGCCATGCTCACCTGTCCTTGAGCCCGATATTGCAGTCACAATGTCAGTTGACTTCCTTGAAGAACTTCCTCTCCTTCCCTGACCCTCTACCCTATCTAACAGGCTGCCCTTCTTCAGGGCGTGATCCCTCCTGACAACAGGTTCAAAACAGGTAACACGAAGACTCAGCATCCTTGCCTCTAAGGAGCATTCTGACCTTATCTTTTCCATGATAGATTGGTTTGTCCTTTTTGCAGTCTGTGGTGCTTTCAATGCTCACAAATAAAATGCATCAATTCTTCTTCAGTCTTCTTTATTTAATGCCCCACTTTTCACACACATATGTGGCAATTGAAAATACCATGGCTTCTGTCAAGTGCACCTTAGTCCTCAAAGTAGCATCCTTGCATTTCAAAATTATGAAGGGTCTTGTGGATGGAATATTTTGATCTCCTACTGCTTCTTTCAGGAGCATTGGTTGTGGACCCAAACAAGACAAAATCCTGACCACTTCAATGTTTTCTCCTTTTACTGTGATGTTGTGAGGATGTTGGTCGTCTTTACATTGAATTGTAATCCACACTGAAGGCTGCAATCTCTGATCTTCATCAACAAGTGCTCCACTTCCTCCTCACTTTGAGTAAGCGAGGTGTGTCATCTGCATATTTCAGGTTGTTTATAAGCCTTCCTCCAATGCTGATGTATTCTTCATATAAACCAGCTTCTCTGATGATTTTCACAGCATGCACATTGAATAGGGATGGTGAGAAGATATAATCCTGTCATATACATTTCCTGATTTTAAAATGTTTAGCATTCTCTTGTTCAATTTGCACACTTGCCTCTTGATTCATGAAAGCATAGAATACTAGAAAGATGTTGACTTTGTGTTTTATTGACTATGTCAAGACAACTTTGTGGATCATAACAAACTATGGATAATTTTGAGAAGAGTCAGAATACCAGAAGACTTTATTGTGCTCATGTGAAACTATACTTTTATTTTCTATAAACTCTGTAGTATAGTGTTTTCAGGGATTGTTGAAGAGAAACGGTAGAATTTAGTGAAATATGGCTAATAATCTTAACATTTCTGTGAACAGACAAATCAAAACCAAGCTCTTAAGATTGGTATCTACTTGAAGCCCATTTCTTTTTACATTATTTTGTAACACTTTTGTTGTCATATAATTCATGTATCATATAATACAATAATTTGATTATATTAGAATTATGCAGTTGCCACCACAATACATTTTTGAACATTTTCTTCATTTTTTGTACCAATTATTATCTCCCCAATACACCCCCCTGATTCCTCCTGCCACAACTAAAGGGATAATTAACCTAGTTACAGTCACTATGGATACCTATCCTGAATTTCATATAAAGAAAACCACACCCCGACCTCCACCCCATAAAACACAGATAAACTTCAATTCAAGAGAAAGCGGAAGATGATAGAAACTAGAGTAAACTAAAAATGGATCAAAAAGGAAAATAAATAGCAACATGTTATGCACTCTGTGTGAGGGCAAAACTATTCACATTCCTGGTCAATGGTGGTCTGAGGGAGTTCAACGGAGGCTTAATCTTCACATAAGCCAACTTTTCTGATGATGGATTTTGTGCATTTATTATAATCCACATCTTTCTGCAAACTGGGTGCTCAAAATTTAAGCTCTAATAAAATCCCTTTCTCTGACCTTGGATTTTATAATTCTTGGATTTATAATCCTTGCATCACATGGTTGGTTGTGCTCCTTTCATGTAGAACCCCCCCCCCCCCAAGGCACCTTATCTAGGTGGCTGCTTATTTTAAGACAAGTCTTTAATACCCTTAGACACTATTCTTTCTGAGAACTGGTGTCATCTGATTTCTTCACTTTGTTATGCCCCCATATCATCAGGGCAAGTATTGAGTAGGGTCAAATAATAAGATTAAAACCTGTTTCTTGACTGGCCATGCCACACAATTTACTTGCACATACAAGACCCCAAGGCCCATTGTTTGATGGACTGAGTTAACTGGAATAAAATGATGGCTGTGTTCACATTTGGTTGATTTCTGAAAGACAGATAATTGTACAGCGTGTCAAGTCGTGGAATAGAATTTAGATCTCACCGTCGAAGAAAAGACTCTAATTTTGAAGAATTTGAAGTTGTGGCAGTGAGTCACTGCAGTAACCCCAAATGCAGCACATGAAAAGGGCACCAAAAACCTATCGTGGAGTCAGGGCCAGGATGTAGATCTTGAGGTCACACTCTTTGGCTCTCGAAACACCATTCTTGATTTCACCAAATTTAGTTGTCCTGGCAATGGAGAAAGCCTCCCTTGTTCTATCTGTGGAATAAAGTTTTCCCTGACATTTGTAACACTCCAGAGAAAAGAAACATAACAAAATTGTGTTAATACTTCCATTTCCAGTCATCTCGGCAATCAATCAGAACGTTTATCTTCTTGCCTGAAGAGACAAGGACATTTAATTCACAACAATTTCCTTTTCCCCTTCTCTCAGCGACTCTGCTAAATAAAACATGATGGATCACACTCTACATTTGCATGCCGGTTAAAACAGGGCAGAGGCTCTGCTAGAACACAGAGAGGAGACTGCCCTTGCCTGAACATGACAGATAGGAAATAGAGGGTAGAGTTGGAATATGCTGAAATTCTACACATGTGAGCATTTTTAACTGAAATGAAAGTGTTTAATTAAAGTTAGAATGACAACTGGAAGCCAGGCTAAAAGAATAAATAATAAATAAATTCGTCAATCAGGAATATAGTCCTGCCTAATTAAGGCTGATCTTTAATGCCATCTGATTCTTGGAGAGCAGAGCTGGGGCAAAATCTGGCTAAGTATTCATGTTTTTCTAGTGGTCAATTAGGTTAAATTTTCCCCTCCCCATAGCAACACTTAGAATTTGAAAAATCGTTTTTTTTTGGAATCTGTACATTTATTTATTTATTTATTTTTTTGGGGGGGCATCATTGTCCTCTGGTGGTGGAAGTAGGAGGCCCAGCCTTTGCTCCGTGGAGCTGGAATCAAACCTCCATCCCAGTGGGCCACAGTCCCGTGCACAACCATTATACCACCAGGGATCAGCCCAGAATCTGTACATTTAGAGAAACAATTCACACACTTCCTCTTTTTTAGAGTGCACAGGAGTGTTTGTTTTGTATGTGTCTTAGAGCAAACCCAAGACACCTTGCGATCTCTTGCCCAGAGCTATATATTGGTTGTACAGTTGGGAGAGCCATAAGAGCTGGTTCAATCCAGCCACCTCACTTTGTGAAGGCAGAAGATTGCATTTGTACTTCTATACTTCTATTGATGGGGAGATTATTTATTAATAATAAATAATAATTTATAATTAACCTCTAGGGTCAATAATGACTTGCATGGAACTCTCTTGATTTTTAGTAACAATGCTGTTTTCATTAATTTAAGAGCTCCAGCTATGTATTGCCAGTGTAAAGAATTTAAGATGCAGTACCTGTCCATGAAATTTTACAGACTGTTGAGTGGTTCTAGATAAATAAGCAATGACAATGCAATATGATATTCATCAGTGTGAAGTAAGTATGAAATTCTGTGGGAGCAGTGAGAAGTTTGTGATCAAATTTGAAGGTGAAGGGAAACTTTCAGGAAAAAGCAAAATCTAAGCAACAATCTTGTTTCGTGAAGGAGTGGGAGAGCTGGGGGTACCTGAGGTGGGAAGTGTTGGCTCATTCCAGGAAAAATATGCCACGTAGGCACAAGTTGGACAGCTCACTGAGAACAGGGAGAGTAGTTGAAGAGGAACAGAATTTAAGGCCTCATAAACTATACTAAATGTTAGGGTATGCTATTTATTGCAATGGCAATTGACTAAATGATTGGCAGGAAAAGAACAGCAAAACCAAGTTCATTTTACAGAACAATTTCTCAGGCTAGGGTGTGGATGATAGATGAGCGAAGATCAAGAGGAACTTGAAACAGGACTCATAACTCTCACCTTTGCCATAGCCAGTGATCTCCACAAACTTTGCCCCAAATTGACAGGAGGTACTTCTTTTATGAGAAGAGCAAGCACGGGCAATTCTTCTAAGTAACCAAATTTCCTAGCGCCTCTGAGTTCTCATAGTGGGAAAGTCCATTGTTGCTTCCCCTAGGTGGCAGAGCTTGCTAGTGGGATGGTCCGCTGATTATAGCTGCATTTGAAGATGTCTCACTTCATCAAGAATCCGTGGCGCTTCTGGTCTTCAACTCCCCATCCTGACTGTTGATTACAGCTTGGGTGGCAATAGCCATTCCTCCAGCAATCACTGCCCTTATCCAAGAATCCCAGGCAGGACTCTATCCCCCTGGTCTTAGTTTACCAAGTTTTTGAATAAGCAGTTTTATCTTGTTACTAGATGCTGAGAACACGGTAATTTTTCCTTTGCAACTTTCTACTCTTTGATGTGGAGGGGGGCCCTTGGGTTTTCATTTTCTGTCCACTTGTCCCTTATGCAATTCTAGGCCTATTAGCCCTCCCTATAATGTTTTAGATTTGTCTTTCTTTCTCAGGGGCACATGGTCCTGTTTTCCAGTGTCTACCAATCCACCTAAGGACCCATGCTGCTAAATCTGTATATTGACACATAATCAATTTCCATCTATTTTTGTAAGTACTATGGGAAAGAGAGAAAATAATTATCTTGTAAGTGAATGGAACTGAACAAGTAGTGTCCTTAGCCACCCCCACACCCCAGGTGCTTTGTGTGATTAAAGTTCATGAGGCTTAAAGTAGATCTGCTAAGATGGTGGGGCCTGTCATAGTCAGTGAGGAGCTTCACCTATTACCTCACCAGTACCCCTTATCTTGCATCTTAATGTAATATACATTTGTTATAATTGATAAAACAATATTAGTAAATAATTATTAACTAAGATCCAACATTTACATTAGCTTTTCTATCTCAGTATGAGTTTAAATTTATAGGCCAGAGTTGGTCAATTTGAAAGTTACAGGGTGATAGATATATATCTATCTATCCCAGGAGAAGCTTAGAGAATAGTCTAACCAGGAAGAAAGCAGGGGGAGGGTCTTGGGAGGCCTTTGGAGCGTCTGTGAATTCCTCTCTCCCTGTCTCCCCTTCTCTCCTTTTGCATCATGTTCTATCCTGTGTTGAACAGAAAGGGTTACTGGGGCTACTCCTGAGAGTTCTACACAGGTGTTCATGTTAGAACTCCGTTTTATAGACCTCAACCCTTCTTATCCCCTTAATGCCACTTATTATGACATTCCCTTGTAAAAAATTGACTTGATGTCATATCAAGCTAGCTGCTTGAAATGACCCCTAGACGCTTTTTAGATCTGGTCATCCTATAAACTTAAACCCATTTCTTTAGAACCTGTATTAATTTAGCTAACATTTCCTAGGATGGATTAAATCAGTTCCCTTGATTTTGAGCAAATGGCTCAAAAATTCCACAAGCTGTTTGCAACTTGCAATGGCCCAGTTCCGACTGGTGCATTCGGGGGCGGAGGGGGGTGGCGGTGGGCAGGCCCGTCACTTGGGACCCAGAGACAGTGCTGTGCATCAAGCAGATTGGCGCCTGACAAGGTAAAGGTGATGGATAGATATACACCAGGGAGGTGGTTATTTTAATAAGGTTTACCTGCATTAGCCCAGACTAACCAGCTGCCTAGCTCCGCAGGGAACGCCATCTGACATAAATGAAGACAAGGAGAGTGATCAAGTCTGAAAGAGGGCTAATTGAAAAGGAGTAGCCCGCTCTCATCTGCAGATTTAGCGTCTTCGGAGGACTCACGGAAGGCAGAGCGATTCAACTACTTTTACAGAGGGTTTTCCCTCCGAGACACAAACACCGTAACTTTATTGACCTCAAATCAAGAAAAGGCAGCATCACAGCAGTTGAAAGGAATTAGTTGCCAGGGTTGCATCTCTTAATTGCAATGCTCATTAAACTGGTGTTTTTGGTCTTTTAGAGCTAGATGAGCTTTTAAACAAATATCAAAGAAATGAGGAAGGACGAGTAACGCATTAACTATTCGACTCTTAAATCTTCCTTGGTGCTCTTGGGTAAGCCCTGGGCTGTTTCAAATCCACCTGCTTCCTCTTGGGGAGAAAAACCAGTCTATCTGCTCCCATAAAGATTTACAGCCTTGCAGGCCTTTTGAAGGGTCTCTATGAATTAGAATCGTTTCCATGGCAGTAGATTTTGTTTCTTCTAGTTTAACCAAATGCTTTGATTTTTTGGTAGAAAGGTAAAGAAAACTGGTCAAGAAACAACTTCTGTTAATTCATATGGGGATCCAAAATTGATAAGTATCTGTTTTGGAAGCGTTAGCCCCGATTTTTGTCTTGAGAACCATGGACTTAATATAATTTGTTCTTTCCTTTTACATTCAAATTGCCGCTGTCATGTTCTCTCTTCAGAGAAGCCACTGTAGACTATACCAGTCCCTCCTATCCCTCTGCATCAACAATTAATTACCAAGCTACATTTTTCTATTTCTAGTAATGCATGATACTATATTGCATACTTATTTGTCTCCCTGTCTTTCTTAACAGGTGGATGGTGAATTTTTCAAAAGCAGAGATTTTAATATAAGTCTGTACCTGTAGCACCAGAAACCCTGCCTTAACATTGTTAAAATGATTAGCCTGAGAAAGAGATATGAAGCTTATTTATAAACTATATTCATTTCCTCCTAATGTTTTAAAAGCAATTTTTGCACCCTCTGCCAAAACAAACAAAAAAACAAACCCACTAGTTATAGGTGGGGTGGGCAACAATGGCTGAAGAACATTTTAAAAAGAACCATTTAGTAGACCTTCATCTGACTCCAAATCCTCGTAGCCCCATGTATTGCATCATAGACTTTTACTCCATAGGGATCTTACACGTGTGACCTTTCAAAAGTGGATCAGCAGAATTTTCTTCTTGATCTTGTGGGTTTGAATCTTCAACCCTTTGGACAGTAGCCCAGCACTTAAAAGACTTGTGCAGTACCCAGGAAATACCTTTATTTATGGTGAATTAATGGTTTGTGGGTAGACAAATTTATATTCAACCACGTATCCGCACTTCGGATCAATTTATCCACTGCAATCCTTTCAATGCTCCATAGTGTATTCTACTTTCTCCCTGTGTTTGCTATTTCCATCCCTCCTTATTTCCTCAGGCTCTGATTTTTACTCTGGGTAAATGTTACCTTCAGAGACGCAATGGTCACCCCATGGGGGGTTCAGTTCCTGGCCTGAGGGGCAATTGAGGCCTGCTCTTGAGGGTCTTAGGTATCTCTTTCTGACCACTAAGCCAGACCTTTTTATGATTTTGAGTTTTGTTCCATTGTTTTTCTTCCATTCTATCCAGTAACTTTTGCTGCTATCCTGTCTAGCAGTTGGTAGTGGCAGGCAGACACCATCTAAATTTGGTCTTAGGGTTATGGGGACCGAGGTTTGCATTATCTATTGGGTCAATTGTTTTCATGAGTCATCTGATTTTTACAACTGTTATGGACTGGGAAAGATCAACGCTTGCATCTTAGATGCTTGTTTACATATTTTAAGACTCCAGCTGCCACTTACCCAGGTAGGATGTAGTACATGGTCTTTGTGAACTATGATGTGCCAATAGACTGGTGTCCCTTGAGACTATAGTCCTATTCTTCTAACCCTTTAGTCCCTCAAGGGGGTTGGTTATGTCTAAGAAGTCATCATAACTTTGCCTCCTGTATGCTCCACTGTATTTACAGGAATACTTTCAGCACAGATAGATAGGCATATCTGAATTACTCATTCACTGCTCGCAAGTCCATTCTGAGTCATAATGACTCTGTCTAGGGTTTCCAAGGTTGTAAATCTTTATCGGAGCAAACAGCTTCATCTTTCTTCCTTGAAGCCGTTGATGGGTTTGTACCACCAGCTTTTCAGTTGGCAGCACCACTCTAGAGGACTTCACTACCAGGGTTCCTTCAATCACTCTATATTCCTGGATATACTTCCATCCTCTCTTCCACACTAATTGAGTCTGCAGGTTCATCACCTGCCAGGTTGTATGTACAATGGCTTTTGCTTCTGTCGTTTTTAATTCTGAAAAGCCTCCCAATGTTTTGTCTGATTTCCATTTTTCCCCCTCCTTCCTCTTATTGAATAGTCTTTTCCTTCACCCACGTTCACACCTGTTGACCTACTTGCCTGTGTCTTCCCCTTCCTTCTTTCTTTTTGCTCCCTGGTAACCATCAAAGTCTCTTCTTTCATCATGAGTACTGTCCTTGACGCTTTGTCACTCTTTGTAGTAATGGTTCCAGATGGTATTTGCTCTCCAGGTTCACACATGTCATTATTCAGACTTGCTATTCATTAGTGCCATGTAGTATTCCAATGTGTATGTGTGCCAACATTTATTAATCCATCTTTTCCTCAGAGAACAGTTTGTCTCCAATTTTTTGCTGAATAAAGCTGCAGTGAATGTGTGCACAGTTTTTATTTCTTTAGTATATTATGCATCGTACGACTGTTGAGTCATATGGCATTTCTATTCCCAGTGTTTTCAGGAAAGCACCATATTGCTTTCCACAGTGGAAAGTATCTGAGGGTTTTAGGATTCTATCTCTCTGCACTCTCTCTAGAATTTGATCTTTTCAGATTTTGTTTTCTATTTTTGCTATCAATGTGGGGCGAGGTGGTATCTCATTGCTTTGATGTGCATCTCTATAGTGGCTGATGATTGTGAATTTTTATATATGTTTTTTGGCCTCCTGTATATCATTTTTTTTTGGCATCACTGCTCTCCGGTGGTGGGAGTAGGAGGTCCAGCCCCACTGCTGGAATTGAACCTCCGTCCCAGTGGGCCGCAGTCTCGCGCACAACCACTACGCCACCGGGGCTCAGCCTCCTGTATATCATTTTTGCCCATCTCCTCTGTACATTTTTAATTGGATATTCATGAACTGTCTTTAAAGACTGTCACACAAATGAACAACCTAAAATATGTTGTGAAAGTGAGTTAGGAAAATGATGCAAAAGTTGTATCTTAAATTGTATCATAGCTAGTATATATGATTCATTTAAAGTTAATATTGGTTTTTTTTGAGCATCACTGCCCTAGTGGGAGTAGGAAGCCCAGTCTTGCTCCTGGAGAGTTGTTGCTGGATTTGAACCACCAACCCTGTGGTCCGTAGTCTCGCATACAACTACTATACCACCAGGGTTCAACCCTAAAGTTAATATTGTTATTCAATTGCAATTAATGCTAAAATGACCAGATTTTAAGCGAGACACCATTGACTGGGGTGTCTGTGTGTGAGAGGCGGTTCTTGATTAAAAATTTGATCTATATGAAGCAACAAAAATGTTCATAGAATGCAAAAATAGTATTGTAATGCATTTATTTAATTTTAAAACACCATGGGATGTGAGACAAATTGTTAAAAAAGCAGGACATCTGGTCACCTTATAATGACCTTAGTTATGCATTATTATTAATTGGGAGTTAATACAGATATCATATCATTCCATACTTCAATCATGTCAAACAGAATGTACAATTGCTTCCACAATCAACTTTCAAACATATTTTTCTTTCTGGACTCCTTGACGTTGTCTTCCTTAACCCCTCTTCCCTCCACAATGTACCCAACAGCCCCCTGCCCCCAAACTCTTATTCTACCTGCTGTCCCTATAGCAGTCCTGGGTTTCATTTACCACAAAACAGGAAAAAATATAATACAACTTCAAGAGCTGGACCACTGATGGCATAATCCCTCTGAGATACATTCTAATATTAACAAACAAAAACAAAGTAAAACAGAATGCCCACCAGAAGCTTGCCAGTATAATACATATCTTCATACAGCATATAGGGCATTGATGTAGCAAGATCATGTTTGTCCATCTGCCAACAGTGCAACAATCTGCAGCTTCCTCAGACACCATGTATTTTCCAACTTAAGCCCTCAGACTACAGGTGTGTCTGAAGTATAATCTGGTTCACCCAGTGGAGCTTCCACGTCAGATCTCACTGATGCAGCCTCTGGAGCACGCGGTGCACCTTGAAGATCTAGGATTCAGTCTCCCAGCATCTCATGACACCTGTCCTGGGTCCCCAGGATGCACTTGGAGCCCAAGCCAGTGTGGTCATTCAGAGAATATCAAAGATACTCTCTGCTAGTGCCCCCCAAAGTTTTTTAGTCATTCTTCCCCCAAGTGGAGGTTGGCCCTCTCTTTTTTCCTACTAACAGACATGCATGTGTGTTCCCCCAGACGTGTTTGCTCCCTTTCCCCTCACCTGTGATGTTTTTTTCATCAGTATCCCTCATCCCTCTGAAAGGGCTGTCTACCTGTCTGGGGACCTCATCATAGATTTACATGGCTGTCACTCAGTAGATAACATCCCTTCTCTCTCCCTTGACTATTTGATTGCAGCTGACTTGAGGCAGTCTCCAGTCAAGTGACCTTCAACATACTTAACCTAGAGCAGATGGCACTGGCCAGCCTATCTGACCCTCCTCACCAGCAGTCTGAAGTCTCTAAGCCCAAGTTTCTGCCTGTTCTGCTGCTTCTTCCTATAGCAGTGGACTTGTACAGTATCCACCCTTTTGTGATAGGTAGCTAACTTCAATCAACACAACATGTTCCAGATTGCTCCAAGTCTTGAGGTGTTTTATGGTTTCGTTACTGCTTTTTTTTCCTTCAGGGAAGCATAGTATATCTTGTGTGTACATACCAGGGCTTTTTAATCCAATTTTCTACTGATGGGAATTTAGGCTGTTTCGGCTTCTTGCTATTGTGAACTGTGATGCAATGAATATGAGGGAGCAAACTTCTGTTTGCGATTCCTTTATTATTTCTCTTGGGTATATGCTGGATTCTATGGTACTCCAATTGCCGTCTGCTATAGGATTTGCCATACCACCTTCCATGGTAGCTGCACATCTATATGTACAAGCCCACCAGCAGTGGATAAGGGTTCCACTCTCACCACTCCCTCTCCAGCATGTTATTCTCAGTTTTGAAAAATGGCCACAGTTATGGGTGTTAGATGGCATGTCGTGGTTGCTTTTGATTTGCATTTCTCAGATAGTTATTGAATAGGGGCATTTCCTCATGTGTTTATTGGCCATCTGAGTGTCATCCTTTGTAAATTATCTATTCAGGTCCTTTGTCCACCTTCTCAGAGGGTTATTAGTTTTTTTCTTTTTTGGGGGGGTTATCACTGCCCTCCAGTGGTTGTGGGCGCTACCCAGTGCTGCTCCTGAGAGCCACTGCTGGATTTGAACCGCCAAGCCCAACCGCACTCAACCACTTATGCCACTGGGGCTCAGCCTAGTCTTTCTTCTTGATGTAGATTTCTAACATATTGAAGATTTTAGTAGTTAGTTCCTTGTCTGTTATATTATTATTAAACTTCTTTTCTGAGTCTGTGGGCTTTCTTTTACTCTTTTAGTGAAGTCTGATGTACACACATTTTAAATTTTTTAATAGGTCTCTCATTTAATTTCTCTTTCACAGAGTGGATTTTCCTTGTTATATCTGATTTCCCGTGTATTTCCTGCACGAGTACACATGTATTTGTCCCAACTTTCTCATTGATGGTCCTGATAACTTTGAGTTGTACATTTAGGTCTTTGATCCCCCTTGAGTTTGTTTTTGAGAATGGGGTGAGACATAGGTCTTGTTTCCTGCTTATGCAGGTGGAGATCCAGTTTTTCCAGCACCATTTATTGAAGAAGGCATCTGCCAGTAAGGGATTTTTTAATAGAAATTTTTATGATAATTTTCTATTCACACACAGTTGTAAGGAACAATAGAGATCCTATCTATCTTTTACCCAAATTCACCCCAATGGTAACCTTTTGCAAAACTAGTACAATGTTCCAACCAGGATATTAACATTGATACATCAACCAGTCTTATTAAGATTTTATCAGTGTTACTTGTATTCATCTCTGTGTATGAGTGTATGGTTGTTATGTCTATTTTGTTTTATACAATTGTATCACTTGTGAGGGTTGGTCTATCTGATAGAACACCAGGATGCTAAACAGTTCTATTCCTTTTTGTTTCCATTACTTTTAATAACAACACCAACTTCCTTTTTATTCTCTCCTCATGTTTTTCTCCCCATTTCCAGTGCCTGACATTCTCTAATCTTTTCATCTGTAGAATTTTGTTCTCTCAAAATTATCATATATGTATAAATATTAAATAAATATAATCAATCAATTTTTGTCATCCAGCATACATTCCTGGAAGATTCATCCAAGTTGTTGCATGCATTGGTGATATGTTTATTCCTTTTTATTTTTGAGTAGTATTTCTTGGTAAGTTTGTGTATGTATCACAGTTGGTTTAACTACTTATCTATTGAAGGACATTTGGGAATTATTATGAAAAATACTGTGTTAGTCCAGGTGGACTAGAGGAACAAATTCATAAACACATGTATATAAGAGAGAGGTTTATATAAAGGGTAATTGTACATTGAGAAACCATCCCAACCCATTAAAGTTCAAGGTCATAAATCCACTATTAGTCCATATGTTTGACAGCCATCTTTAAAGTACTCTTCAAACTCACAAAACACATGCAGTGATGCCAAATGTAGAATTATCACACGCCAGTGAGTAGAAGAAAGTCTTCAGCTCCAGTGGCGGTAGAAGCATCTCAGCGCTGGCAGAAGTCTTTCTGTGGTTTCTTCTGCTTCAGAGGTCTGGTAGCATCAGGGGGAGTCCTTCTGAGGGACGTCTCATAGGAAGTCAGCCTTTTCAGTCAAGTGACTCTCTAAGGGAGTGAGAGGTTGTTTCCTGCTTCCAAGAAGGAAGTACCAGATTTCCCAGAATTCTCAGAGGAGAAGGCCATGCCCACACCGAAGGCCTCATTGGCGATCTCCAGATTGACAGGCCAGATTCCACCCCATACTCTTAATCCTCAAATTGACACCAGATTAGGTGACTGCCACAAACACCATGGACTTCCAGACAGACAGACAGACAAACAAACAAACGTCTAAAGACAAGCACATCCAGGGTACTTGTTAGAAACGAGGATGGTGAAACTGTGGCTCAGGGACTTTGGGCATGTTGTCAGGAGAGATCAGTTGTTGGAGAAGGACATCATACTTGGTAAATTAGAGGGGCAAGATAAAAGAGGAAGCCCATCAAAGAGATGGACTGACACAGTGGGCACAACATAGCAACCATTAAGGAGAAGGGGCAGCACCCTTATTCTTGGTTCTGTTGTACAGTAGATTGCTATGGGTCAAAAGTGACTTGATGATGTCTAAGGACAACAGTGAATAAAGCAACATTGAAATCATGTCTAGGTTTTTGTGTGGGCATCAGTTTTTATTTTAAGCAAAGCACACTTAAAGAGAGAAAGGGGAATATGAAGCTTTTCTGACAAAGATATATGATAAAAATTGTAGTTGTAAAGGTTTATTGCACTTTGGACATTTGTGGATGGGCTAGATGGGACAAATCGACTTCATGTGCCTCCAGATGTGATGCACGGAGAGGGATGGATCATCACTTATGTAGTGTTCCTGTCCAACATGTATCTAATCAAAGGATCAGACAAACTCAGATTGAGGACCTTTCTTCAAAATAAGTGGGCTATATTCTGCAAAATGTCATGGGAGATTAAAGGAGATTAAAATTATATAGAACTTAAATGCAATGTGTGTTACTAACTTGGATTTTGGATCAGAAAAACAAAACAAAACCTAAGGGGGAAAAGGGGACATTACTGATGAAATTCAAATAATATCTGTACTTTATAATTATTCTATCAATGCTGTATTTCCTAATATGTATAATTTTACTGTGGTCATGCATATTTTCTGAAAGGAATAGTATATATGTGACTTTTTGATATATAATTCACATATAATGCATTACAGTAGTCCAGTCACATTCATAACCATCACCACAATCCATCCCAGGACATGTCTTCTTTTTGGTACTCCCTGTTCTCGGTGCTCCATTTCCCAGTCACCTCCCCTGCCATTTCCCTATGAAATTGTTAATGCAGTTATTGTTTCTATATTCTCTTATCTAGATTTCATATACACCAAGTTATACAAAATCAGTGAAAAAACCAAGTAATCCAGCAACATGAAAGAACAAAATAGAGAAAAAAGGTCAGTAAAAAAGAAAGCAGAAAATATACATTGGATCAAAAGGGAGATCAAATTACAAAGTATCAGGTTTTTAATTACAATGGTCACATTTGTCACTCCAATTGCAATAATCTACCTGATATGTACTCTGTCTGATAACAAAATCCTCCTCGTGTCTGGGTTTTGGGTTTTCGCTGTTGTGTCAGGCAGGGTTCTCTTAGAGAAATAAAATTCAGGACACTAGTACTTATTTTTATATATTTATATATTGAGAAAGGTATATAAGATAAAAAGAGAAAAAGTTAACTATAAGACAATACAGACTGCTCAGTGCAACTCACTGGAGTCCTCTGTAGAGCAATCCATGCTATCTAGTTACAGGCAGCAAACGGCAGAGCAACAGTCACCAGCTGTCACCAACTATCAGCCAGATAACAGAGTCCAACAGTCCCCAGCTCAAGAGATGTCTATCCCAGGAGTGTGGCGAAGTAGGGCTTGAAGGATCCTCAACTCACAGTAACACAGTCCACGATTAGGTGTCCCACGGGTAGTGTTGCTTGGAGGTCGAGGCACAGGAGGAACAAGGCAGCTCTCTGGTCCAAAGATCCGGAAACAAGAGAGCCAGGGGGCGGGACTTGCGAAGCCCTTCCTATCTCTGCCCTTCAGTTCATCCCGCGTGTTCATTGGCTGTGCCGTCACAACAGATCCACCAATCTTCTGTGGCCATGTTGGCATAACAAACCTACCCATCACAGCTGTCATCCATAACTATCTACCATTAAGGATCACACAGCTTGGTGTGCTTTTCCAGGTGGACTTGGGGGATGTCCCACTAAGATGGCATGGTTTAAGAAAAGTCTTGAAGAACCCAGACTCAATTCTTTCTGATAACTAGGAACCATTTGGTTTCTTCACCACACTTTGCTATCACAACCATATATTCAGTGATCTCTTCATGAAGGTGAGCATCCAGCAGAGATATCTCACAAGAGTTTTTAGATTAGAGCTATAATTAAGTCTGAGCTCAAAATCCACTCATGTCTATGCCCTATATATGTCCCTGGTTTACCTTAGAGAATTAGTTATTATTCTGTTTGAGAACAGTAAAAATTAATCCCATTGGTAATTCTATAGGTAATTAATTTAATCAGTGATATATAAAATAAAGAACTTAGAAAACTATTGAGAAAAATAAATATGCATATATAGGGCAGTATTTAGATGAAAATCCATGGATTGTGGATTTGTACAGATTAATAACTTAGGTGACTGAACTCTATTTACACAACCAATACAAGTTGGAGATAAGGCAAAATTCTCAAAAATGTTCACTCATAAAGTTCATTATCTGGTGGACATCAAACATATCATAAAATGGCAAGGAGAGTTTGAAAATAACAAATATATGGTGGTATCGGTTGTCCATTTATTGGGCACCTTCAATGCAGTCCAATGACTTGCACATCTATAGTCTTGGGATAGCAGTCATTTTCCTCGTACAAAGGTATTTCAGCCTCCAGCATAAGGGTGCATTGCAGTTACTTTAATCTGCTACAGGTGCATTTAAGGTAAAGTCCAGTTCACTTAGTGAACATTCCAAATTGAATCCTGGTATAGCCTATGAAGGGTATCATGCACCTTGAAAGGATTTCTTTCTAAAATCCTGATTTTTTATAGTACCCAGCCTGGATCAAAGGTAGAGCCAAAGTGCTCAAATAGGAACATGGTACCAGGCTATTTCTCTCATTGAGGGTTTATACACTTAATGCTCACTGTTTTTTCCCTAGGACAGGCTGTTTCACCCAGTTTACCCATCAGCAGAAGCATCGTCACCTGCTCTATGAGAAACAAGTCTACCCTGGCCTGCTTTTGACTTAGATTTCCAATAAGGTTCACTAAGAATGTGGTTATTTCGGGTGGCTGCAGAATAATGTTGCATGGCAAGAATTGGTTGTTCTTCTCCTTCTCCCTCCGTTGTGGGAAGTTGACCCAGTTGAGGGAGGTCTCCCCTGTTGAAGTGGTTGTTGAGATGTACAAATGAGAAGGGAGTATACGGTTTGTGAGAAGTTGACAGGTGCACTAGCATGTTGCCTGGGAAATCAGAGTGGAAAGGTAGAGGACCTGAGAACAGAAACCTGCTTTTTCTTGGTGTTTATTTTTATAAATAAAAATGTGGTCCTTTTTGTGATTGACTAATTTCACTCAACATAATGGATTTCAGGGCCATCCAATGCATGAGGTATTTACAGTTTCATCATCAGTTTTAGATGTGCATATATGCCATTGTGCATCTGTATGGGAGTTATATTCTATTGTGCACCTGTCCGGGAGTTTCCCCATTCTTCTCACTAGTGTGCACTGTACTGCCATACAAATGGGAGAGCATCTGAACACAGTCATGGTATTTCTGGCTTGTACAGTATTTCTACTTGCAGGTGCTTTTATGTCGCATCATTTCACTTTCCATAGTATTTGTTTATGTTTACAAGGCACCGGCGATGGATCAGAGTTCCCTGTCTTCACATCCTCTCCAGCATTTGTTGTTTTCTGTCTTTAAATTGGGTTGCCAATGGGTATAAGATGCTATCTCATAGTCATTTTGATTTGCATCTACTGGATGTCTAGGGGTCATGAGCATATTTTTAAGTTAGAATTTTTTCTTAATAAATCATTTTATTGGGGGTTCTTACATTTCTCATGGCAATCAATTGTATCATGCACATTTATCAATATGTTGCCAGCATCATTTTCAGAAAACAAACACATATGGAGAGAGGATGATAAAGCCACACAACAACAGCAACAACAGCAACAACAACTTAATAGGAAACTCTGGGAGTAGAAGCACTGTAGCATCTGTTTAAATATTCAGTTTCCCCCGTCATGTGGGATTCAAGAAGAGCTTACTTCGCAATTCACTTATGCTATGAATTCTACCTGTTTTTAGATCTCCTGTTGGCTTGTTCCTTTTTAGTCTCTTCAATAGCAAAAAGCAACGTTCATTTTTAATGATGAGCGAGGCACATGGTTGATCTGATATTAACGACTTCTCTTTCAACTTCTCCCCATCTCCCGATCTCGTCTTGTTTCTGGAGACGTCACTCTCGTTCCTGTTGCTCCCTTGCATAGGTTTTCTGTAGAAGTGTTCTTTCTTATGATCACATTCTTCATGACTTATCAGGAAGTACATCAATGATTTTTTTTCCTAGAAAAAAGCTGGCAGGGAAAATAAGGATGCAGATTTTAGTTTAGAATTTTCTCTCCCTACAAATTCTGGGCTAACGTTTGGTGTCCTGGATCCCCATTTTGTAAGGCACCTTTTCCCTGGACAAGTTTCTCCTTTTGAGTAGAAATAGCTCTGGTTTAGATTAAGTTCAAGGACTAGAAAATCAATATGAGGAAGGCTAAGTTACAGAGCCACTCTGAAGTAGGGCTTTGAACTGCCTCAGACTCTTTCCGTCATGGCTGAAGAAGCAAAATGGGAAGCCTTTAAAAAAAATCCTGAATCCAGTGAAAATCTACAGGCTATTAGTTCTACATTCAACAATTCATATTGATTCTGTTTTATCTCAATCATAAATCCCGCATGTTAACTTTACCCTTTCCACCCCCTCCCTATTTTTCTTGCCTCCCTTCCTTCCTTTTTCCTACCCCTTCTGAACTTTCCCTTTTGGTAGATCCTGTCTCTTTTATTCCAAATGGTCAATCATTCTAAAGTGCGTGCACATTAATCATGTTAAGATTACTACTGTTGTAGACCTATTGTTTGGCGGAACCCTGAACCCTAGGGGCGAATTCACTTCCAAACCTGAAGAGGGACCAGGAGCCAGCATCTCAGGTGTTCCTCCAGTCTCAATCTGACCAGCAAGCCAGGTCTCCGTTGTGATGCCCAGTCTTATTCCACAGCTTTCTGCCCTCTGTCCAGGAGTTTCTAACCCCTTTCACAGCAGTTGAAAGGAATAGCCAGATTTCCTTTAGTTTTTTTGGTCCGAGGTTTGTGGAGTCTCTGTGTGTGGTTTAGTAGTCCATTGAACTAATTTTAAGGGTCTTTGTGATTCCATTGGAATGATGTTTTTTTCCTCTGGACAGGGAGAGGCCAATAGTTTGCACTTAGGTGGGTGCTTAGGAACTTTAAAGAACCCAGGTCTACTTTATGGGTTATGTTGTTCTCGTTTTTCCTGATGTTCCCCGAGACTATGGTCCTGCGCCCTGGGCCCAGCAAGTAGTTTTTCATGGAGCCTTGTTATGCTCAAGATGCTGTCATAACTTTTACTCCTGTGTGCTGCAACATGGGTACAGCTGCACCAAGTAAACACACACAAATATATATGTATGTATCTATAAATACTTCCACGCTTTCTCCCACACTCAATTAGCTTGCATGCCCATCAACACATCTACTCATAGATCACCACTAATGCAGGATTGTGTATGCAACAGCATTTACCTTTGTTGCCTTTAATTCTTCGATGTCTCCCAGTGTCCCTCTTGTCTCTCTTATTCTTTACTAGCTCCTCTCTTTTGAACACTTCTCTTTATCCAAGTTCTTGAGTTTTTTTTGCATTCTCTCCCATTGGAAGTTCTATGTCTACACTGTTCTATTTACTTTGTAATGGTCCTAATTACGAATTTAAGCCTCTAGCCTCCTATTTTTAGTCTTGTGAATTCGTTTCTATAGGGTTGATCTGGTTTTAAAATTTTTCTTAGATTTATCTGGAATGTACCGATTTCACTGTTATATTTGAGGAACAATTTTTGTTGATTATGATTCTTGACTGGCAATATTATTTTTTCCTCTTCTTTACTATATGTCACCCTTCTGGCCTACGTCTGGCTGAGAAATAAGAGCTTGGCTGGTTCCCTCTTGTAGGTAATGCTTTTTTTCCTAAACTGCCCTCAGAATTCTTTCCTTGTCCTTTGTTCTGGAAAATTTGATTATGATATGTTGTAGTGATTTTCTTTTGAGGCTTATCCTGTGTCGTTTTTTTTCCAACTTCTTCAATGTATATCTTCTCTAATAACAATGATATATGATATTAAGGAAGTTTCCTTCACACTACTCTTTGGCTACTTTCTGGGTGGTTTGTTTTTGTTTTTGTTTTGCGAGGAGTCTCTTCCTATTCTGGAATTCTTGTTATACATGTTATTCCTCTTGATTGTGTCCCAAATAATTCTTAAGCTTTCATAGAATTGTTTTTTGTTTATCTCTTCCCCCTGCTCTACTCCCCCAACTGCTTGATTGTTCATCTGGAAGATTAGTGTTGACAGTTTTGTCTTCTCACTCACCTGTGCAGCTTTCTGTTGATTCGGTTTTACTCAGTTGGCCTATTATCTATTTCTGAAATCTTAGTTTTAATCTTCTGTATTTCTATTTGATATGTTTGTATAGTTAAGATTTTTTTCAGTTTGTTTGTGTGGTGCTTCCTGAATTCTAAAGTTTTTTCTGTATTCTATTGCTTTCATCATCCTGTCTCTCTCAATCTATTAAAGGTGTTTAAATGCCACTCTTTTTAAATTCCTTACTAAGTAGTTCCAATGCTATTTATTCTTGAGATAGGCTGTCAAACTCTGTCTTTTGGTCACTTATTTGAGCTCTCTCTCTTGTTTCTTCATACTGTCTCTCAGACATTGTGGTGATGCTGTATTTGTATTTAGTCAATGATTATTTGCTGGTGTGTTCTTAGGTAATCACCACCTGGGAGATGTGATAGAGAATGCAAATGTGTTCACAGTTCCTCTGGTGTTGGTTGCTGCTAATCGATGATCAGGAGGTTGAGGTGTACACAGTGACTTTCAGTAGGTGGGCCTGCAGAAAGCATCACTGTGGCCAGGCCAGTCATGTCTGTTCCTGTCTGATGGGACAAACAAAAGAAGGCAGAACAAAAAAATGAAACAACAGCAGAAAAGAAAATGGTAAAGAGAAAAGTGGGAAAAGCAGATAAATAATAGCACAAAGGCTTTTTTTTTTTTTGCATCACTGCCCTCAGGTGGAGGGAGTAGGAGGCCCAGCCTTTGCTCCGTGGAGCTGGAATCGAACCTCCATCCCAGTGGGCCACAGTCCCGCACACAACCACTACGCCACCGGGGCTCAGCCCCAGCACAAAGACTTTGATAGTGAAAAAGAATATAAAAGAAAATGAAAATAAGAGAAGAGGAAAAGAACTAAAGGAGACAAACACAACAAGCAGAAATACGGCAGGGAAAACAGACAAAGGAAGAAAAGACAAGAATAAGACAACTAAGAAAAAGAAAAAATATGGAAATAGAAAAAGGAGAAAAGCCAAAAGGAAATGTGGGGTGGGGTGAGGGGGTGGATTAAAAATGAAGGGAAAGGAAAGGAAAATAATAATAAAAACCAAAGGAAAATGTGTAGAGGCTGGGGATCTTTTTTGGGCAGGTCTTCTCTGCCAGTGAAGGAGGTCACATTGTGGGAAGGGAAGGTAGAGACCCTGGGGCCCCAGTATGAGATGGAGTTTCTTCTGGTTTATATGTTGTTTGGGGTCAGGGCACCTGATCCAGAAGTATTACACGTCTACACATATGGTAGCTGAGGTCAGGGTTCTTGTCCCTGGAAGAAATGCTTTTGGGCTCAGAGAGCTGCTGAGGGCAAATGGTTTTGGTGTAAGGAGTTCTTTCTGGTTTGGCAGGGGATTGGTGAGGGGGGTGGGAGTGGGTGAGTGTGGGGCAGGGTCTGCTGGTCTGGAGAGGAGAGTTTCAATTGCCTCCTTAAGTGGGAGCAGGGCACCCCTCACCTAAACCTTGAGGGCATTGCTCTGATCTTAGAGCAGGGCAGGGCAGAGGTTTCCTAGATCACTGGGCAAATGAGACGGGACGGGCCACACCTCTCATCACTAGGAATCAGGAGGAGTCCATATTCCTTGTGTACATTTGTGAAAGTCAGCTCATTGTCTTGTATGCTACCTGTAAAAGTTCAAGATGGCAGATCCGTGGCAGGCCTACCAGCAATTTGCCCATTTGTTTCCTTCCTTAATCTGCTTCTTCTCGTCAGTGTTCAATCCAGGCCTCTAATTTTCCTCTGAAGTTCAGGGTAGCAGGATTATCATCTCTTTTTTGTCGAAGGTCTGTGTAGTATATCTGCCTAGTTCACTGCTTGCAAGCAGTTCCTGGTGTTTATTTTTATGCACATTTGCATGTAGGTGTCCATATTTAAGAAATATGTGACTATTTTTCTTTTTCTTCTCCAATTTTAGACCTTTGTTCATGTTTCCCCACACAATTGCTTCTCATTTAGTCATGTATTTTTAATGGCTCCCTAATATTCCACGATATTAATGCACATGGCATAGTTATCCAGTGCATCATTATGGGCATTTAGATTGCCGGCAGTTCTATCTTGTTATAATCAGTGACAATTAACATTTGTGCAGCTGACTCTTGTCACACATCCATAATTTTTCCTTAGGCCAAATTGCTGGAAGAATTGCTAGATGAATTTCTATGAACATTTTCATAGATATGCCAAATAGCCTTTCAGAAAAGCTTTGAAATAATTTCCTTCCCTAACTAGCAATGAATGGGAATAGGTTTCCCCTCACTCTTGCCAAGATTGAGTTTCTTTTGTTGTTGTTGTTTTTAATCTGTGATACTGGCCATTTTCTTGTCAATAAGGCTGTGGTCCTTGCCAATTTGTTTTGGAACAGTGGTTCCCAACACTGTCTGATGAGGATCTGCAAGTAATCATTGAAGTAATACTGATGCTGGAGTCCTAGCACTAACTTATTACAGCTAATCCTCCTCGGGAAATTCTGTTGTTCAACCGTGATTGAAAGCCACTGGTCAGGGATATGACGGTAGCTGATACAGAAGCAAATTGCTGACATCTTGGTCCAGTTCGGCTCCTAGTTAGTCATGATTGTCTAACGGAAGACCTATTCCAAGGGTGAAATCAGCAGATGCATATTATTTAATGAGTTCTTGATAATCAACAGAAACCCTGGTGGCACACTGCTACCAGGAATGTTGGCAGTTTAAACCTATCAGCTGCTCTGTGGAGACGGGTGTGGCAATCTGTTTCTATAAAGACCGAGGATGTTGAGAACCTTATGGGACAGGTCTACTTTGACCTCTCGGGTTCTTTTTTTTTTTTTTAATTCTCTGCCCCACTGTTTTTATTCATTTAACAGTTTTATTAGCACTTCATTCATATGTCATATAATCCCATAATTTCACTCTAGGGTTCTTATGAGTTGGAATTGACTGAGTGGCAAAGGATTTGGTTTTTGCTTTGATGCAACAATCAAGGCTCATTCTATTTCTTGTGACATTATTTCAAAGTGATATCTGTGACAGTTAAGAGATCTGAGATTGGGCACCATAGATGGAGGGTGAACCACGAGTCCCTGTTTGAGAATATGAGCACCTAAGCCATCAGAAATAAAGGCACGGCTTCTTGGCATACTATGCACACTGTGTGTGCTTAATTAAACTTTTTATCATGACATAATTGTAGGTCCCCTTGCGGTTGTAATATATAATACAGAGAGATGCCACATACCCTGCTTCTCATACTCTCCCAATGGTAGTATCTTAAAAAGCCTATAACAAAGCATCATAATGAGGGTACTAATATTGACATAGTAAAAATAAGAATATATCCAATACCACAAGGGTTCCTTCATGTTACTCTTTTATAGGTACATTCATTTCCCTATGGACTCCATTATTTTCTGGAAACCACTCATCTGTTCACCATTTTATGTAATTTTTTTTCCATTTCAAAATAAGTATAAATGGAATCAAACAACATTTGATTTCTTGGGACTTTTCTTTTCTTTCTTTTTTTTTTTTTGTGGCATCACTGCCCTGGTGGGAGTAGGAAGCCAGGGACTTTACTTTTCATTTAGCAAAATTTCTCTGGGAAGCAATTCAGGTTGCTGCATACACTAATAGTTGGTTATTATTTATTGCTGTGCTAGTCCATGGTTTCATTAGTAATCTATGGTTTGTATAAGTCTTCATCACTTAAGAATGCCTAGTTGTTTCTAGTTATTGTCAATCAAATAAAGCTTTCAGTATATGTATACATACGTTATCTATACACATGAAATATGTATATACATAACATGTAAATCTTAATTTCTCTAGGATAAATACTTAGGAGAGCAATTGCTGGCCCCTAGGGTATTTGCATGCTCAGTATTTAAAGAAACAGTCAAATTGTCTTTCAGAGAGACACTATAATTTTTATATTCCCATCAGCAATGTATGAGTGGTTAGGTTTCTCTACATGCTCACCAGCATTTTATGCTTTTGTTATTTTTCATTTCCTATACACCCTGATAGGTATATATTCCTATTTCATCACGAGCATAATTTTATCTCTTGAATGACTAGAGATGTTGAACATTTTTCTTGTGCTAACTGTTATCTGTGTATGTTTATCGCACCATGTATGAATGTTTTTGTTAATTTCTTTTTTTGTATAAGAGAGAACTTTATATCAAGAAGTCATCGTGCATTAGAACAGCCCAGCCCAGCCCAGCCCAGCCCAATTCAAGTCCTTAAGTGCAATGCGGGTCCATAGTCCTTCTGGCGACACGCGCAGCCACACGAATGATGCCGGGGACAGGGGACCCCAGTCCCAAGGTGCAGAGCGGTGGGGATCCAAAGATAGTGGCCACATCGGAGGTGCTCAGGCAGGCCTCCACTTGGCTCCTCAACAGAGAGAGTGGGAGAGGTGCCAAGACCCACCCTATGAAAAGCCCACACCCATGAGAAAGCAGCATCATGTTGTGACCTGATTGATAGGCTAGGCACCCCCCCCCACCCCGCCCTCCCCTTACATGTTTACTTATCAAGTCCACATTACGTAACTTCCACAATTGCCTAAATCTTTGTCAGGAGCCCTGGCGGTGTAGGGGTTCTGTGTTGGCCTGTGATCTACAGAGTTGGCAAGTCGACAGCAGCAACAGCACCTTGGGGGAAAAGCTGGGCTCTCTCCCCTCTTACAAAGACTCTCGGGAGCTTCCTGAGAAAACCCTGTATGTTTTGCTTCTTGTAGGAAAAGTGTGTTTTAATTTCACTCCCTGATCTGCAGCATTCCTCATCTGACCAGCTTAGACTTAACACAGACCAGACACCTTTGATCTCAATTGAGCCCGAGACCACAGAACACCCAGGTAGGGGAACTGGCATCCAGTTGCATGAACATCATCTGTTCATAAAAGGTAATGATACCCCATCCAGAAGCCTTTGCCACAGTCCCCATTTTGAACAGTCATTCCATGCTCACTGGATTACCATAGCCCCGTCTAGTCTGTCTGTATTCAATTTCTAGAATTCTCTATCTCATTTTATGAATAAACATAATACCCTTCTTGAAATATCCTTTGAAAAGCCTCTACTTTCCCTTTTGGCAAGATAGGATCTTTAAGTTGCTTTAGACACCTCCCTGTCTCTCCTGGCAAGATTTTTCTCTCTATAGTAAAGCTTTTCACTGCTCCTCTTTCCAGGTATTTCTCACTGATAATCATTTTGCTTGTGATAAGTGTGGCTCCTTGTTTTGCTCATCCACTGAGCAGTGAAGGAACCTGCTATTGAAAGCTTGCTGTGATGACCATAGCACGTGATTAGGACCGAACACAAGTGCAACATAGCATCTCCAAGGCTTTCATATTTGCAGAAGAAAGGTGAAGTAGTCTGCTTCTGTAAGGATTAAAGCCTGTGAACCCTATGGGCCTGTTGTCTTCTATCCTATAGGTTTTAAAGAGTTGAATTCAGCTCAAAGGCCGTGTGTTTGGGCTTCAATTGTAACAGGGGCAATTAATCAGGTCTTTACTTCTTTGGAGTTGCATTGACAGCCTGTTGGTTAGCAGCTGAGTGTTTAACTATTGCACCACGCGGGCTCTTTTAATTCTCTCTCTCTCTCTCTCTCCCTCACTGCTCGCCCCTCCGTGCTGACTCATAGCGATCCCACAGGATCACCCACAGCGTCGGAAACCACTGCTGGTTTCTGAGACTATAACTCTTTTTTAAAAAATCCTTTAATTGGGGGCTCATACAACTCTTATCACAATCCATACGTAAGTCCATTGTGTGTCAAGCACATCTGTACATCTGCTACCTTCATCATTCTCATAATATTTGCTTTCTCTCTAAGCCCTCGGCATCGGCTTTTCAATTTGTCCCCTCCCTCCCCGCACCCCCCCATTAACCCTTCATAATTTATTAATTATTATTACTTTGTCATATCTTACACTGTCTGATGTTTCCCTTCATCCACTTCCTGTTGTCCGTACTCCAGGGAGGAGGTTATATGTAGAGCCTTATAATCTGTTCCCCCTTTCTACTCCATCTTCCCTCCACCCTGCTGGTATCGTCACTCTCACCACTGGTCCTGAAGGGATCATCTGTCCTAGATTCCCTCTGTTTCTGGCTCCAAG
Organism: Nesogale talazaci; assembly: GCA_004026705.1. Lineage (NCBI taxonomy): Eukaryota > Metazoa > Chordata > Mammalia > Afrosoricida > Tenrecidae > Nesogale > Nesogale talazaci. The sequence continues at coordinate 3,049 of PVJH01013305.1, read as the reverse complement.
CTGTACCAGTGTACATCCTCTGGTCTAGCTAGATTTGTAAGGTAGGACTGGAATCATGATAGTGATTAGGAAGCAGAAGTATTGAAGAACTGGAGGAAAGTTGTACGTTTCATCATTGCTACACTGCACCCTAACTAGTTTGTCTCTTCCCTGCAACCTTCTGTAAGGAGAGGTCTATTAACTACAGATGGATTTTTGGGTCCCCAATCTATACTCCCCCTCATTTACAATAATAAAATTTTTAGTTCCTTGATGCCCGATACTTGATTCTTTTGACACCTCGTGGTCACACAGAGTAGTGTGCTTTTTCCATGTTGTCTTTGTTGTGTCTGAATAGATGGCCGCTTGTCTATCTTGAAACCATTAAGACCCAGATGCTTTTGATAGCTGGGCATCATCAGCTTCTTTACCACATTTACATATACACACATTTGTCTTCAGCGATCTCAGTGTGAAGGTAGACACACAATGCTATGATTTTATGTTCTTTGATCCCTGATTTCTGATCCCTTTGATATCTCATGGTCACACATGCTGGTGTGCTTCTTCCATGTGGGCTTTGTTGCTTCTGAGCTAGATGGCCACTTGTTTATCTTCAATCCTTTAAGACCCCAGACACTATATCTTTTGATAGCTGGGCACCATCACTTTTCTTTACCACCATTGCATTTGCTCACTTTTGTCTTCAGCAATTGTGTCTGGAACATGAGCATCATAGAATGCCAATTTAATAGAACAAAGTGTTCTTGCATTGAGGAAGTACTTGAATGGAGGCCCAATATCCATCTGGTGCCTTAAGACTAAGCCTATAAATATGTGTACATAAATCGATTTCTGCTTCATCATATATAAATATATTTACCTATGTACATGCCTGTGTTTAGCCTTCTATAAATGCCTCTTGCCTCCTATTTCCTTCTCTATTTCCTTATATCCCACTATCCCACTATCATGCTCAGCCTTCATTTGGGTTTCAGTAATTTCTCTCGTTTATCCTGCCTTTGATCACCCCCTACCAGGCCTCTCACTCCCTCCTTGACACTGATTTTGGATCACTTATTATTCTCTTGTCCCTGGGTTGGTCAACACCACCTCCTTTCCCCCACTTCCCCTTTCTCCCATATCCTCCCGGAGCCATCAGTCTAGTTGTTTTCTCCTCCAGACTGATTATCCAGCCTATCTTAGCAGAAATGATGCTATGTACAAAAAAACAAGATGTAGCAAGATGAAACGGCAAAAGCAAGTGAAAAGACTACAACAAGAAAATAACAATGCCCAGAACATATATATAGATAAATAAAAAAAATAATAATAAAGTAAACCTGTAAATAGTTCAAACCATTTGCTGACCTCTAGGAATAACCTCCGGTAGAATCCGATGAGGTTCCATTCCCTGGCCCCCAAATCTATCCTTGACTCTTCCTCAAGGCCTCCATGTTCTACTCCCCCTGCTGCTCTGCTGCATGCCCTTAGTGTTTTCCTCTGTGTCGTAGGGACAGATGTCTGCAATCCAGACACTGTGTCTTCTGTGTTGTCCCCTGTAGGGCCTTGAGTCAGCAAGGGATGTCGTGTGTCCTAGTGAAGCTCAGCAGCAGGTCCTCTCTGCGTATAGTCTGTTCTGAGTGGGGAGATCGTCCTCAAGGCTTGGTGAGCCAGAATATGTTCCTCTCTCTCTTTCTCCCCCTTCATTTACTCCTGTGTGCTCAGGTCTGACATGTCCCTCTCCCCTGAGCTTCAGTGCTGTCCTCCAAAGTAAATTCTTCTGGGGAGAGAGAGAGGCAGCTGTCCAGATGGTTGGGATTGGGGTCATGCTCTAAGACTCCTTCATTGGCTAGAAAACTGGGTTTAAGTTTGATCCCTCTTTCTCTATGGAGATATAAGCAATACCGATCCCTTGGGTGGACTCATGCCCTAGTCCCCCACTATACATTGCTATCTCCTCCCTCCCTCATCCTTTACAGTTGGCTACCACAGGTAGCCCTGGACTTGGTCTGACTCCTTCCATATTACCTGGACCTCATTCCATGAATCTTTATATGTAGTAGCCTTTACTCTATGTCCCTTTCGCTTTATTTTTTTTAAAGTTTACTTCAGCAGACTCATGTTGTACTTGCCCTTTTGCACTTGGCTTATTTCACTTTGTATGGTTTCCTCCAGTTCTTCCCATGAAGTGATAGGCTTCATGTGTTCATCACTACTTTTCAGTGATATATGGTATTCCATTGCATGTATGCACCACAGTTTTTTAAAGTTATTTAACTGGGGGCTCTTACAGCTCTTATAACATTTCATACATCAATTGTATCAAGCATATTCATACATATGTTGCCATCATTTCCAAAGCATTTTTACTTGAGCCCTAACTATAAGCTTTCCCCCGACTTAAATCATTTTATCGGGAGCTCATACAAATCCTATCATGATCAATACATACACCAATTGTTTGCAGACCACATTTACACATTTGTTGCCATCATCATTCTTGAAACATCCTTCTTCTACCTAGGCCCCCTGTACCAGCTCCCCATATAACCCCTTCCACTCCCCCTCCCCTATGAACCATTAACAATTTACAAATTGTTATTATTTTGTCATCATACACTGTCCAGTGTGTCCCTTTACCCACTCCCCCATAGTCCATACCCCAGAGAGGAGGGCATATGTAGATCCCTACAATAGTTTCCCCCTTTCTAATCTACCTTCCCTCCACCCTCCTGGCATCACCACTCTCACCCCTGGTCCTGAAAGGATTATCTGTCCTGAATTACCCCTGTTTCTGAGTCCAGCATACATCCCCTGGTCTAGCTGGATTTTTAAGATAGAATTGGAATCGTGATAGTGGGTGGGAAGAAGCATTTAAGAATTAGAGGAGAGTTGCATATTTCATTCTTGCTACACTATCTTGACTAGCTCATCTCCTTCCTACAACCCCTCTGTAAAGGGCTGTCACTTTACTAATTGATGGATTTTCAGTCCCCAATCTGGACTCTCCCTCATTTATAATGATATAATTTTTAGTTTTTTGATGCCTGATACCTGCTCCCTTCAA
>PVJH01013304.1:0-60966 GCA_004026705.1 Nesogale talazaci | reverse complement strand
CCTCTCCTTCTTATTCAACTGTTTAATGAACCCACACTAACCGGATGGCACGGGGCCACGATTCCCAGGAAGGACCCTAGGTGGCACAGCTGTATGCATTCAAGTGAGAATCTAATCACTAGTTTTCCCAACTCACCGGGTTTCACTGTATGAGCATATTCACAAGCTTCGTGACCTGCTTCAATTACAACAGTAGCCAAGGGAACCCAGTGGAGTAGACCTCTGTAACACGCACGCAGAGGTGGGATAGCATGGACGCCACAACGTGGCTCCCTTTTGCTCTGGTTGCCTATAACTGTGATTGTTACACATTATCTTCAAAATAATGATCATAACAATAAGGCATTGAGCAGTACTGTAGCAAAACTTGAAAGAGTCAAGCTGCTCTTCGTTTGCAGCCATATGCCATTTCTAAAACTCTGTTTCTCCTTAGGAAGGGAGTTAAAACAAAGAAAGCAACATGGAAATCAGCAGTCCTTGGGGCTCTGCTGGGGAAACTGGTCTCTTAACCCCCAGGCTGTCAGTTCAAGCCCACCTGGTGCTTTGAGGGACAGTGAATCTGCACCCCCGTCCCAGAGATGTGCAGTCTGGATAACTCTGCACATAAAGTCTCTGTCAATGAGAATCCACTTGATGATAGTGGCTAGGGTGAAGATAGGCTCGGGTGAAGATAAGCACACAGTTTGAGCACTAAAACTTTTCATTTCAGGGTTATTTTCCTTAAAGCCATCTCGGAAAAATAAAGCGTACTTTGAAAATAAGATCCATGATTGTGCTGGATTATACAGAGTACTCCAAATCCTTGCACAGGTACAAACAGTCACAGAGAACGAAAGCTTGTGTAATACTGAAAGGGGCAGCTACCGGCAGCCGCAAATTGAGGACTTGTGTAAGGCATTTTATTATTGAAAGTGGATGTGAGAGTGGGAGCACATCACCTCTTTAGTTAATGATGCTGCCACAGTGAACATATTCAAATGCCTCGGCTTGGAAGATAGTGCCTCTTAATGAGCATAATCACAGCACACAACATATTGCCTCAACTCAGAAATGTACATGCAACACACGACTCTGAGCTCTTAACAGCTTTAAAGAGGCCTCACATTCTACAACTGGTCATCAACAACCCGATCCTTCCTAGGAGGCAGGAAGTGGAACTAGGGCCAGATGTGCGCATACATGCATAAATTACCACCATCTTCTCAGCGCATCCTATGTGGCTGAGCTCCACATGTCATATCTACTTCCATTAACCTTGCATCTCATTTTAGCCTGGTGGTTTACAAACAAACCCCCTTATATTATGTATGGGTAAGTCCGCACAGATAACTTGCAATGTTTAATTAAACTAAGCTGTCGTCAACAGCCATCATCTTTTGACAACCATGTATCAGGAGCTTTATCTGTTGAAAATTAACTGTAAGATTGGCTTGACTTTTAAAGGCAGTATGTGAGTTTCTCATTAGCCTTATTATCATTTCTGAATCATAAATATGTAAATGATGAGTTTCACACGGGAGATTTAATTCTGCACTCTTATTTCTGATTAGCTAGGAATACACTCTGGTTCTGTCAGATAATTGGTAACACTGCACAGCAATAAGGCATTTCCCTACGCTTCATCAGAAGCAGTTGAAATTAAAGAAGGCAGGGCTGTTACGTTTTTGACAGTTTTGTAACACCAACTTGTTAAAGTTTTAACTCAGCCATTAATATAGTCCATGAATTATTAATACAATTTTTATGTCATTTTTTTATTTCAAATTGAGATCTAAGACGAAAGTAAAATGCTCTGGGGAAAAAAGAATACTTTCATTAAAAATATCATATTAAAAATTCGATACTAAATAATAAACATCAATGTAATTTGAGTAGAAGGGGGGAAAGATTCACAGTGCCAATAGATTTGAAAGCTCTTGGATATTTGGCAAGAGGTGGGCTCTTCCTATTTTACGGTTTGATGTTTTGTTTTGAGTATATACAACTTAGCTTCTCTTTTAAAAAATTATGCATAAAGAAAATTATACATCAATTTTCCTCAGGTTGCCTTTTCATTCTAGAAATGAAAGTGTTTGAGCTAACTTTCACTTGGAGAAGTATTTGGCTCAAAAGGACTGTACTATTTTCCAGCAACATGATGCTTACACTTGCAAAAATATCATGATCAAAAAGAGTCATCTCTGAGTGGAAAAACCATTTAAACATTTGACTGCTGACCAAATATTGGCAGTTCAAATAATCCCAGAGGTAGCTCAAAAGAAAGACATGTCTATCTATTTTCAGATAGTCACAGCCACTGACGATGCCCGGGAGGAGGGCTCTGTGCTGAATTCATGGACTCACCAGGAGATGGAATCTCCTGGTTTGATTTAGGATCATCTCTTTGTCTGGACCCTGGCCCTGGCATTGAATCAAAAAGAATTAAACCTATTATTCAACTCAAGTTTTACTCCTGGTACATACCAGAAGTAGGCATTAAATACGTATTTAATAAAAACAAATAAGTTGCACTTAATAAAAAATAAATACTTCCCAGTACACTGATCACATTTTCTAGTGCAATTTTTAATTTCTGATTCTATTCTCTGGGGAAATTCTCCAAAATGTGTATTTTTTCATATATATATTTTTATGTATGTCACCTGGATATAGGTAAATATACTGAACAAGTTGTTCAAGTACTTCAATTTACTTGACAATTACTTTATAGATTCTATTTCTAAAATTCTACTTATTAAGAATTAAGCTAAATTCTTCATTGAGATTTACACTGCATTTAAATGATAAAACCAAGAAGCACCAAACCCAATGCCAGTAAGTTGATTGATTCCAACTCATAAAGATCCTAAAAAGGGTATCTAAGTTTGTCAATCTTTATGGAAGCAGACGATCTCACCTTTCTCCTTCTGAGTGGCTTATAGGCTTGAACCACTGGCCTCGCAGTTAGCAGTCCAATGCTTACCGAACATCACTACTTCAAAGTTTTCTCTGTGAGACAAATTCTTTCTAATCACCTTCACTCAATGATGCAGAAACTCATGGTGTAGACTGATAACATGAAAAATTCAGAAAATAAAGGCCTCCCAAATGCCGTTGCTCAATAGGCAGCGTGTGTCACCAAAGATCTCGCACTCACTCACCTTCATTGCTTCGAAAGCCCTTTCTTAATTTTTCACACTTTCATTCGGGACGGGTTATCATGAAACAATCTCTCCAGAGTAGGATCAGTCTCCAATTTAAATCTGAAGCAAAGCATAGTTTAACAGTAATTAATGTTCAAACTAAAGATCACTACATATTTTTGATGTTTCTCAATAAAAATCACAATACTCATTACTAAAATAAGGAATATGGTCAGAGTTGGATGAAATTATCTACAGTTTTCATAAGAAAACCACACAGACATTTTCACAGTTCCTCACAGCCTGGCCTCTTTCTAAGTCTACTTTCCTCATCAGCTGATTTCTAAACAGAACTACATTTTGTCTTAAAAAGAGAAGTGCACTATTAGGTAAAAAGATAGACGTGGTGTGAAATTTAAATCCAATTGTCAGCATTCACAATTGAGTGGAATGCACTGTCTTTAATCAATCTTGTGCTCATGTGTTTCCACACACTTGCTTGATTCCACATTAAGCTAGAAAACAAAACAAAAATAGCAGAAAATGTGCTGAATATTGCAAAATGGAGAGATGGCTAGATGTGGAATGTTATTTCTAAGATATGTGAATCAATCATAGTAGAACTAATAGAAGGCAAGACACGCAAACCAAGGGGTGAAATTTCTACTGAGATAGTGTGGCTGTTCGATTGGTAAAAATAGTTCTCTGGCTAAGAAAATATGATACTAGATATTTCTAGTAATTAGAAATGAAATGCTGACTTCTGATCTGAAAACTGAGCTCCAGGTGCACTTATCTTCACACATGAACCAGTCATATAACACAGAGGAAAATGAGAAATGAGCCATCAATTCCCAGCTCAATTATCAGCAATCGTGAGTGGAACAGCAAGGCAGCAAAATACCAGGACTAACTGCATGGACTGTGTGCCCAAAGAGAACTAAGTTCAAATCCTAGTTTCACCACTGCCTGGGTAAAGTATCTTTCAGCCTCAGTTTCCTCCTTAATTAATTAGGAAAAAAAAAAAGACCTACCTCACATGTTATGAATAGGGTTTAGTCAGTTAAGTGACCAGACATCCCACTTTTAAACAATTTTTCCCCCATGTTCTGCGGCATTTAAAAAAAAATCCCAATTTTTTGGAAAGACTGCATGACAAACTAGGGAATGGCAGGAGAACAGGATGGGAATATATCCCCTCCCCACCCCCTCACTCGGTCAATAGCGTCCCACTTTATCAATGTTAAAATCTGGTCATCTTTAGTGGGATCTGTTATAAACACTCACTGGATATCATTATTGCCCATTTGTTTTCGTGAGTTTCCTTTTTTATCAAAAACTACTTGTAAAAAATTGTAACAATACAAATGATTTCTTTCTGTAGCTGAAATTTCACTTTTTAATAAAATAGATAATGGTCATTTTGAATACAGACTTCCAAATTTATTTTTAACAGAGTAGTTTAGGTTGAAAAGAAAAAAAAAACAAAGAAAGGAATATAGTTACTCTGGAAACTGGAAGACCTCAAGAGAATAGGTTAGATTTTGATGAAATCCAAAATTAGCAATCCTTCCTTTGATGACACTTGATGCAGCTAATTTTTTTAAAGATAAAAGCAAGAGAGAAAGTCAGCTAGAACCCTCCTCTATCAGGTTTATGCTGGCTACATCTAGGGTCACCATCTTGGTTTGCCAGGGATCATCCTGACAGGTTTTATAAATCAATTCATTATGCTCCACTAACAATTGAATACCATCTTTAGTTCTGAAGGATGTCCCAGTTGTGACAATAAAATATGTGGACATTCTACAGTAAAGAACATATCTTGAATATGAGCCAACATTTGACTTGAAAATGAGAAATCTTAGCATACAGATCACGGTATCTGGCTAAAAGCTATACTATGAATTTTTCTTATATCAGGAAGGTCAACTGTGGTGGAGAGATATCAGTACAGCTTCAAGATTAAGACAGACTAGGAAGAAGGAAGAGGTGATGAACTATTTTTGAAATATTACATAGTAAAAACCTCACATAGAGCAGTAAAACATCATTTGGTAAAGTACTGGAAGAGAAACTCCTCTTGGTAAGAGACACTCAAAATACAATTGTGGAAAAGCTGCCCTCCCAAGGAATGTAGTCAACGTTAATAGTGTGGATAAAGCAAAGCTTTGGGGACCTTCATTTGCTAATGTGGAAGAACTCAAAATGGGAAGAAACAGCTGCAAGCATCCATTAGTAATCAGGACATTGCAAAATATTTGTCTAGAAAACTTCGAATTTATTAAAATGAAATGAATTGCAGAAAGATAAATATCCTAGACACTACAGGGCTGAAATGGACTGGTATCGCTCATTTTCAATCAGATAATCATATGATTTACTATGCTAGGGATGACAAATTAAACAGGAATGGCATCTCATTAATAATCAAAAAGAATGCTTCAATAGCTATCTTGAAGTATAATACTGTCAGTGATAGAATAATATATGAGTACACATATCTATAATGAAGAATCATTAATTCAACTATTATTCAAACATATACCCAAAGCCCAACGATGAAGAAATTGAAGAATTTTGCCAACTTCTTCAGTGTGCAAACAACATGTATTTATAGTTATCAGTGGTTGGAATATAAAAGTTGATAACAATTAGAAAGACTGGTACTTGGAAATATGATTTTGGTGAACAAAAACATGCTGGAAATTTCATGATGGGATTTTAAAACCCAAAGTCTTCTCAGTTGCAAATACCATTTTTTACAAGCAACACAATTGTCAGCCATAAACAGGGCCCTCCCGAGAAGGCAAACACAGGACTCTAAAAGACTAAATGTGTGGAAATTGACTATGGAAATACAGTATCAAGGGCACACAAGGATTGTGGAACAGAACATCGATTACTTACATGCAAGTTCAGGATGAAGATGAAGAAAATTAAAATAAGCCCACAAAAGCCCAAACATGGCTTTGGATATAGCCCACCTGAATTTGGAGAACATCTGAAGGACATATTTGCTGCATTGACAAATAATGGTTGAAGAACTCATGAACTGTGGGATGACATCAAAAAGATCACATATAAAGAGAGCAAAAGACCATTAGAAATTCAGGAAATAAAGAAAATGCCAAAGTGTATATCAGAAGAAACACTACAACTTACTTTTAAAAATGAGATGAAGAAATAATGAAGTGAAATAGCTGAAATAAAAATTTTAGACTGAGCCCTGGTGACCTAGTGGTTGTGTGCAGGACTGCCTACAGAGTTGACAGTTCAAACCCAGCAGCAGCCCTCCAGGAGCAAGGCTGGGCTTCCTTCTCTCACCAGGGCAGTGATGCCAGACACACAAAAAAATTTCAAATGGTAGCTTGAGAAAAGAAAGTAAAGTATTATAATGTAATGTGTAAAGACCGAAATTAGAAAACCAAGAGTGAAGAACAGGTTTCAGTATATATCAAGCTGATTGAAATGAGGAAAAATAAATCCAAGCCTAACGTTGAAATATTGAAGAACTCTATAGGCAAAGTATTGAGTCACATTGAAAGCATCCAAAGAAGAGTGAAGGGGTACATGAGTCACTGTACAAAAATAATTTGTTGATAGACAGCAATTTTAAGAGGTAGTATATCATCGTGAACATACAATTTTGAAGGAAGAAGTCCAAAGTGCACTGAAGGCATTGACCCCTGACCAAAAAATAAAAGGTCTTAGGAATTGACAAAATACAAATTTAACTATTCCAACAAACTGATATAATTCTGAAAATCTGCAAGATCAATACCTGGTTAACAATGAAAAAAGACAAATATTTTGTGTCCCTTCCAAAGAAAGTTCACCCAGCAGAATGACCACTATCAATATCACATGCAAAGACTGGAACAGGGTATTTATAGGGAGCTGCCAGATATTCAAGTCAGATTCAAAAGAGTGTGTGAATTGATGGATATCAATGCTGATGTCAGTTAGGTCTTGGGTGAAAGAAATATTTATTTCTGCTTTTTCAACTATATAAAGGCATTCAAGTATGTGGATTATAACTATAAATAACACTGTAAAGAAGGTGAATTCCAGAACTCTTGTCCTCATTTGGATTATGTATGTAGACCAAGAAATAGTTGTTTGAAAAGAACAAGGGAGTACTGAATGATCTAAATCAGGAAATGTGTGCATTGGTATTGTGTTATTTTGCCATTCATATTCAATCTGTATTCTGAGTATATAACCCATAAAAGGAGAGTATCTGTGAAAAGTGTGGCATCATGATTCGAAGAAATTTCATTAACCACCTGCAGTATAGTGGTGATGCCAGGCCTTGCTAATAAAGATCAAAGATTACACATTCAGTGCTCAGAAGACCCCAAAACAAATGAGATACTCTCATAAATGGATCTATAGACATTATAATAAAAGAAGAAAAGATTGAAGTTGTCAAGGATCTCATTTTTGTTACGATTCACAATCAATCCTCATGGAAGGAATAATCAAGAGGTTAAATGACAGTGCACTGGAAAAATTTGATGCAAAAAACTTCTATAAAGTGTTTAAGAGGAAAGATACTGATTTGAAGAGTAAAGCACACCTTACTTAATCATGGTATTTCAATTGCCCTATATGCTTGTGAGAGTTGTACCACGAATACAGAAAAATGGGAAAGAATGATACACTTGAACGATGGAGTTGGTAGATTATGTTGAAGAGATTCTGGATTGTCAGAATAAAATATATGTTTTGGAGGAAGTATAGCTAGAATGCTTAGAAGTAAGATGGATAGACTTTCTCTAACATGCTTTAGATACTGTGGCAATCATGTGCTTATGTTCATTTTATGATTGAAATGTAGGGGTGGAATCTAGCCTGTTAATCTGGAGATAGCCATTGAGTACCCAATGAGGCCTCTATGTGGGCATGGCTTTCTCCTGAGACTTCTGGGAAATCTCGTGATATTGCCCTCGTGAAGAAGAAAAGCTATCTCCGCAGTTGTTGGGAGTTAGTCTCAGAGATTATGAATCACAGACAAGACAAGATGGCAGCGTCTGAGGAGCTGGAGAAGCCACACGGCTTTGCCGTGATGGAGCCAGACCTCTGAAGCTGGAGAGACCATGTGGAGAGCCCTGCCAGTGATGAGTTGCTTCTGCCACCACTGGATGCTGTTGATGAACCCTGAGCCCTGGAAGTGAGGACCAAGGGGAAACCCCTGCCAGAGCCAGGATTCTGCACCCACTGACCTGTGACTTCATGAGTCAGAAGGAGACTTTATAGACTGATATCAGGCATATGGGTTAATATCAGACTTATGACTTTGTACTGGACTGGATTGGGATGCTTTCTTAATGTCCTATTTCTCTTATATATAAACCTTTTCCCTATATTCATTTGTGTGTCTATGAAACTTGTTCCTCTAGTCTACTCAGACTAACACAGATACGTCATCAGGAGGGACCGATCTCTGGAAAAGCACTTTCATGTTTGGTAAAGGAGGGTTCATGAAAATGAGGCAATGCTTCTACAAAATAACAATTCCAAGATGGCACAAGATCAGGCAATAGTTTGCTCTGATGTACATAGGGTAGTGATATATGGTTCAATGTTAAATGAATGAATGAATGGGGGAGAGGGTATGTGTCGAGCTGTTTTCTGGGTGATGTCCAGGAAAAGGTCATTTTCTGAGTGAATTCAGAAAGAAACTCAGTCAATTCTTCATTGGCCTGGCTCAATTTATGGAGATTTTTTTTTTTTTGCTTTTTGCTCCTTCAATGAGTATTTTTTCTCTTTAAGCAAAGTTATTAGGCATCACAAACAAGACATTATTTTCATTTAAAAATCACAAAACGTCAGGGGATCTCTCATTCTCTAGAGCTTGTGAGATGTTTCTATTCCCTGCTGATAATAGTCCAAGGGATAAACATGTGAAGCTTTTATAAATGACTTTGTCAATTTTATTTAGAAATTTAAAGTTTCAAACTGACACCAAGTCAAGCAATTGCAAATTTTACTGAACTTCATCCTCATATGTATACCTTTAGGAGAATTTTCTTACACAAAGAGAAAGTAGCAACAGAGAATTGTTTTCTAAAACACAAAATTATTTCTCTGTTACTGGTGTCATCTATATAATGATAACAGTTTCAAAATAGATACTTGAATTTTCTTCTTTTGTTGTTGTTAAATTATTCATCAGGCTGGATAGCTTATTTTTTCCATTTGTTCAACAAAGTAGCTACTCTTTACTGTTGGATAGTATTGTTTTTCTAAACTTCCATATAAAATTCCACAATACACAAAATCACTAAAGAGAAGAATTAAAATGTGAAGGGTGAATATATGCTATAGTAGAAAAGAGGTAAGTTTTTATTGGGATAAAATAAATTTTATGGGCCTGTACTATGAGCCAAAATCCTGGGCTAAAGTTTCCAGAAGTTTTATTCTATAGAGTAAGTGGTAGCCATATGAAGCCAGCGATAGTAACAAGACAGTCTAAAGGATTTTAAATGTCAAATTGAACTAAGAAGAGAAAAAGAGTATGAGGAAATCCCAGTGTTTCTGAATAGCAGCATATCTTGGAGTTTTACTAAAGTTATTGGAAATTCAAAATAGATCATTAAAACAAGCTTAATGACAGAAGTGAAACAGAATTATTAAAAATGCTAATGGATCCATGTTTGCTTACAATAGTCACTGTCTGAGACAAAGGGTATTTCAGATTTCTTTTGAGAGAAAGACAAAGCAAGTAACCTTGCATTTCCTGGTTGTATGTCTCTAGCAGGATCTGTTGGCACAATGATTAAAGCACTAGGCTGTTAAGCAAAAAATGCAGACTGGTTAAACTAACAGTTTAACCAAAGAGAAGCCATGAGAGTCTGCTTCCATACAAATTGATAGCCTTAGAACCCCCATGGAATTCCTGTATATACTCATGTATAAGCCAAGTTTTTCTAGTGCATTTTTAATGCAGTTTTGTGGTAAAATTAGGTGCCTCGACTGATAGTCTGGTCGACTTATACTCTAGTATGTGTTAATTCTATTTTGCCCTCAAGGATCAAAGTGAGTCAGAATTGCCTTGTCTCCTTGGGTTTGGACCATGTCTGTCTGCCACCGATGGTGGCTCAGTCTCAACCCCTAAGTTTATCCAAATCCTGCTCTTATTTTTTAGACACTGGGTGTTGCAAGCATTTACAGTACCCTGTGCCTAATGGAAAAATCGGCTGCTTGAATTTGCTTCCAGGCGCTTTCGAAGTCAAGCCCTTGTAAAGCCTATGGAGCATATTTTCTGAAATACACAGAAGCACCACAAGTCAGAATTCACTTGAGAACCAGTTTGTTTTTACTGTTTGATTTGTGGTGGGAATCATCCAGTTGGATCCAGTGCATAGAAACCTTAAGTATGTAGAAGAGAATCAATACTGGTTCTGGGACATCTGCTCAATTGTTACTGTGTTTAACCCTTGGTTGTAACAACTGCTTCTACTCTAACTTTAATTAGAAAAGATAAAAGTGGATCCTTTCAAACAGTCCTGGAACTACATATGTAGATCCTCTTGCAGCTGATTTGACCCTGCTCTTATGCTCTCTGCTCTGTAACTGGACTTGCTCCTGACACATCAACTCACTTTTGTGCTCCTGTTTGGAGCAGTACTGGGCTCTGCCTTCTTCCTTCTGCCTTAGTCCCTTTTTCAATCATCTAGGTAATCTATTTGTGCTTGAGGGCTGCATATCTGCTTTGTGTGTGGTTGTTCCTAACCAAGAAAGGGAGTTAGGCCTACTTGAGCACTAGTAATAGCTGACAAAACAATGTTTGCCTTCGTTCTTTATGTTTACAGTTACCATGTAGCCATGGTTCATTTTGTCCACTCATTGAATTGTTTTTGCTGAAATGCATTCTTATCATGCCATTAACCTACATAAAAGGGCATGATAAGAACCAGCCAGCTCTGTGAAATCCATTGCTGTCTGTTTTTGAGGGTGCTATTGAGGTTTTTTTCTCACTCCCTTACATCCTAAGTCCTTTATGAGGATCCACAAGGAGTTTCTCTTTGAAAACTGAAACAGAAACCACTGCACTTTATCAGAATTTCATTATTTTTTATTGACTTGTTTAAAAAAAACCCACGTTGGACACCCTGAACCATGTACTTGTCTGTTTTCCACCTTCTGAGCACAGTTAGAAAACTTTATCAACCGCTGCTATCAAGGATGCTTGACCTTGTTGCCAATATTTTTTTGCAGTAATTCCATCCCTGACTTCCAGACCAAGTTCATCCCTCCGAAGTCCAAATATGCTTGCCTAATTAATTTCTGTTTTCTTCAACCTTGCTGATTAATGTGCATTTTTACAAGCTACTTATAATTTTGCAGGGCATATCGGTGGTATAAAATGACTAAGGAACTCAAACACACTGCTGTTCATGCCAGCCTCTGATTACTTAATTCTGATGATCCAGAAGAGATGTCCCCCACTCCTCAGACTCTGACACACCCACCTGTCCTAGGAATCGATTTCATTGGTATGAAAATTAATCCTGTGTGTCCATTTGACAAGGCTATGAGACCTCAGATTTTTGGCACACATTGAGTTAGTTCAACGTTTCCCAAAGTGGGTGCCACCACGCCCCCCGCCCCCCCAGTGGTGTGTGGAATGATCTCAGGGTATTGTAAGAGCAGATACCTACACTTTATCTTGGATTCTGTGCTGGAGTACAAAAAGTTTTCATTGCTAGGGAGGTCATGAGGAAATTTTTTTTTAAGAGGACAGTAGACCACATCAGTTTGGGAACCTCTGGGTTAGTTCTTTCTCCATAATGTGATACAATGCAATGTGCCGTGAGGTGGTGTGGTCTGGTGTGATATAATTAGATTCCATAATGTGAGATGAAGTGATCTACCAATCAGTTCAAAGCAGAGTTTCCTTGATAAAACTCAAGGAAATCCTATAAATGGATATTCTGGAAGAACGCTCTCTTTTGACCCTGAAATCTTCTTGTCATCTGACACGAGAATCTTAGCAAATATGCATTCAGAAGTCTCTTTCCTATGGATGTTAGACCTTGCAGCTCTACAATTGTAGGACATAAATCTCTCTTTCACTTTCCCCTCTCATCACTGTCTTTCTCTAGAGAGACTTGAAATAAAACAATTGCCTCTCATAATCTTTACATGTCCGCACCCCTATGACTTGCCTGAAAATGTGAGGACAGTAGTACCACAGTCTTAACTCTTTTCAGTGTGCTCTGGTTGCTGAAGCAGACATTATTTTTTTAAAGGAGGGGTAGTATATAATGGATCCTTAGGTCTTTAAATGCAAACTTCCCAACTATTTTTCTCCCTTTAAACAACCACATTTTTTAAGTTCTCCAAAGAAGAAAATGCTAATAACTTCAAGAATCCATTTGAATATGCAGTGTCTTTCAACTGTAGGAAACCCACTTGAACTCTTATTCATTTACATTAAACTTATTTTTGTACTCAAAGGTAGAGAAAGCATCTATTTTCCCCTCATGGTCTTACTCACATTGTCTTAAGGATGATTGTTGTTGTCGTTAATAAGTGCCATCAATAGGTTCCAACTCATAGTGACTCTATATGCAATGGAAGAAAATACTGTCCAATACTGCACCATTCTCAAATTGCAAGGTTTTTAAAAATGTCACTAATCATAAACCAAGAAATGTATATGGAGAAATACATATAGGTTTAGCTAACATTATTTTCATTGTAATTTGATACCAGTTATCTTGTCTATACTTACATTCAAGAGCTTATCTAGTCACGAAAGATGAGCAGTCTTATGAGACATACTTTTATTATCACATTTAAAATGAGGCACAGAAAGATGAGCAGTCTTATGAGACACTTTTATTATCACATTAAAAATGAGGCACAGAGACATTCAGGAGTCTTTCTGGGGTAACAATGACTTTTAGGTGATAGGATCAGTATTCAAACCTGGGCCATCTAACCCCAGAACCTGTGTGTATGCTCTGCTTCCTATAAACTCCAAGACCTATAAAAGAGGTTAAATGCCCCACATAACCCCAATTTTACCAAACAATTCTAATGTAATACTCTATATTTATCTGGATTTTGAATATTTTTGCTTACTGACCACTATTATAAGAATCTGGAGAAAAATGAGACTGTGTCCTCCTGAAAATATTTACAGTCTCAGAAATCCCCATAGCAGTAGGATTTTGATCAGGGGTAGGACAGCAATACATTTTCAGTTGTTTTCAGTACAAAGGGACCATGTTTAATTTTAGAATTTTGTGAGTTTGTTTAGAGTTGCCTCTTAGTAATTGTGATATTGCTACTGTATAGATAGAGAAAGCAAAAGCTTCTATGTATTTGAACATGATGATATTCTTGTAGTCTTCAGTTTGGTTCCAACTCCCAGAGACCCTATCTATGTACAACAGAACCACACAATGTCTGGTCCTGTGCTGTCCTCACTTATACTCCTGTGCTTGAACCCATTACTACAGTTATTATGTCATCCATCCCATTAAGAGTGTTCCTCTTTTTTTGGCTGATCCTCTCTTGATACTACCAGCAAATTAACAACGTCCATAAGGTATACACGGATCATTTAACTCTATTTACAGACAATTGCTCCTGATGATCATTTACAACTATTAACATTCATATCAAGGGCATTGATGTAGTCATGTAATCACATCAGATATCATTTCATAACTCATTTTCTATAGTCATTTTTGAGCACAAAATTATGCAGCTAGCCCAACAAATGGAATATCTCACATATTTCACACAAAAACTCTGACCTAGATAGAAATGATTAAGTGCTTTCAAGTCAGGTCTGACTAGTGGGGATGCTATGACCACAGAAGGAAATACTGCCCTGTCTTACAATATTCTCAAAGTCGTTGTCATGTTTGCAGCCACTGTGTCAGTTCATCTTATCAAGGGTCTTCCTCTTTTTCTCTGCTCCTCCACTTTACCCAAGAAGATTTTCTTTTCCAGGGACCAGTTTCTCCTGGCACCACGTCTTACTTATTATACAGGAGAGGAAATTAAGGCTCATAAAAATGAAAGCATTGTCTTAAAGGAACTCATTCAGAACTGACACAAGAGCAGAATCTTTCTGCAAGTACCAAACAGTGAAGTGAATCTTTTTATAACATGAAATGTGGCCAAGTCCACTTGGACACATAGCAAGCTTATATAGGACAGAATGAAAGAAAACACAAAACTGCCTAGTCCTGCACCATCCTCACAATCATCCAATCATTTGAGGTCACTGTTGAACCCATTGTGTTAATACATTTCGTTGAGGAGGTTCTTCTTTTTCACTGACCCTTTATATTAGCACACACTCTATTCTTCTCTGTGAACCAATTCCTTCTATTAATGTGACCAAAGTACTTGTGATAAAATGCTGCCATCCTTCCTTCAAAATGCATTCTACATAGTCTTCAAAATAGATTTGCTCAATTGTTCATCTTTCTAGTAGAGTAATTCAAACGTATCAATTCATTCTCAGTCTTCGGTATTTATTATTCAGCTTTCAAATGCATATGAATTAATGGGAATATCTTGGGTCAAGTACACCTCAATCCCCAAAGTGTCTCCTTTACTTATCAGTCTTTAAAGATCTGCTTTGCAGTGCATTTGTCCAATCAAATTCATTATTTGATTTCATAGCTGCTGCTTCCATGATATTGATTGTGGACACAAAGAAAATCAAACTCTTGACAACTTTAATCATTCTTCTATTTATCATGATATTGTCCCTTGGTCCAACTTTATTTTCATAATCTACATGCTTAGGTGTGATCCATACTGAAGAATGTATCTTTGATTTGGGTCAACAAGTGTTTCAAGTCATACTCACTTTCAGTAGGTGATATTATGACACCTGCATATCTCAGGATGTCAGTGAACCTTCCTCCAACCTTGATATAACATTCTATTTCATATAGTCCAGATGCTCAGATTACTCAGCACACACATTGACTATTATGGTGAAATGACACCACCCAACACACACTTTTTCTAGTTGCAAGTCAGTGTCCTCTTGTTCTGCTCACAAGACTGCCTCTTGGCCTAACTTTAGGTTCCACATGAGTACAGTCAAATATTCTAGAATTCTCATTCTTTATACTGTCATTCATAATTCGTTATGATACAGAACCAAATATCTTTGCATCATCAATAAAACACATCATCTTTGCTGAAAGTGAGATGACTTTGAAACACTTGCAAATAAAGATCAAGAATTGCAGCCTTAGGTTTCAGTTACAACTCACTATCAAGAAAACCCAAATCCTCAAAGCTGTTACCAAGATGTAACATGATAAATGGAGAAAAAACAGATGGGAGTTGTCAAGGATTTCATCTTGCTTAGATCCACAATAAATGCTCATGGATGAAGCAGTCAGGAGATTGACTAGTGCATTGCACTGAGCAAATCTGAGGCACAGACTTCTTTAAAGTATTGAAAAGCATGGATATTACTTTGAATCTTAAGATGTGTTTGACCCAAGTCACGGTATTTAAAATGCCTCATGTACATGTTGGACATGACTATGGAGGAACCCAGAAGAATTATTGTATTTGAGTGATGATGCTGGTGAAGATGATTGAAAGTACTGTGGATTGCCAAAAGAACTAATTCATCTGTCTTAGAATTAAGTACAGCCACAATGCTCCCTCGAGACAAGTATGGAGCAACGTCATCTCATATTCTTTGAATGGGTTACCAGGGGAGACCAGACCTTGAAAAAGGACATCATGTTTAGAGAGTAGAGAGGAAAAGAAGAGGAAGTCATTGGACAAGATGGATTAACACAGTGGCTGCAAGAATGAGCTCAAAAATGAGAATAAAAATGAGGCTGTTGCAAGATCGGGCGCTGTTTTGTTCTGTAGTCCAAAGAATCATTGAGTCAGAACTGACTTGAAGGCACCTTACAACCATGTCAAAAACCTTTCTGGTGTTCTCTTCTTCAGCAAAGATCCACCTACCATAAGCATTAAGAGTCCCCATTCCAAATCCTTTTCTAACTCAGATTTGAACGCCTAGCAAGTTTTTCAGTCAATTTACTGTTGTTATTGTTGGATGCCATTGAGGCAATTCTGACAGATACCAATCCTGTACCTAACAGCTCAAAACACCGCCTGGTCCTGCCCTGTCTTCACAGTTCCCCTGAGGTTTCAGTCCAGTGTTGCAACCACTGTGTCAAAACCTTTGGGTGAGGCTCTTCCTCTTTTCGAACCTCCACTTGACTAAGCATTACGCCCTTCTCCAGGGACTTGCCTCTTCTCATAACATGCTCAAAATACATGCGACGAAGTTTCACTGACCTTGCTTTTAAGAAGCATTATGATTGCTCCAAATGTTTGCTCTTTTGGCAGTCCATGGTACTTGCATTGTTTTTCATCAGCACCACAATTCAAATGCATCTGGGCTGCTCCTGTCTTCCTTATTCAATGTTTTGCTTTGTCATGTATGTGAGGCAGTTGAAAGTACCATGCTTGGCTCAGGCACAGCTCAGTCCTCAAAGTGACATACTGTCTTTTCGGCAATAGTAAGAGGTCTGTGGCTGCCGATTTACACAATGCAACGTGTCCTTTGAGCTCTCGACTCTTGCTTCCCTGACATTGATTGCAGATCCAAGCAAGAAAAAAATTCTCGACACCCCAATCTCTTCTGTTTATTATGATACTAACTATTGGTCCAGTTGTGAGGATTTGAGGCATCTTTACATTGTCGCCCATGTGGGAGACTGCCTTCCTTGATCTTCATCAGCAAGGGCTTCAAGCTCTTTTTATTTTAAGCCTGTAAGATTGTATCTTCTTCATGCATTCCAGATGCTCCCTTTGTCTTTATATAGTCCAGCTTCTCTGATTATTTTCTCAGCAAAAAACGGAGTAAGAATGTTGAGAGGATGTGCACTTTGCTTGATTTTAATACTTTCCATAGTTAACAGTTCTCTGCACAGCTGCCTTAAATTTCGTGTGCAGCTTCCTTGTGAGCACAATGAAGTGTTTTGGAATCAGCATTCTTCTCAAGGCTGCCCATATTTTGTTATAACTCAGTCAATTCAATGCTTTTGCATAGTCAATAAATCACAAGAAGACATTTGTGAGTGTTTTCTGTATTCAGCCAAGAACCAGCTGATTACAGTGATGATCTCCCCTTTTCCAAGTTCTCTTTTCAATCTAGCCTGAATATCTGGCAACTTCTTGTCAATGCACTGATGCAACCAAGGTTGAGTGATCTTCAGCAAAATTTTATTTCTGTGTGATATTAATGATTTTGTTCTATAATTTGTACATTGTCAGGATGCCCTTCTTTGGAATTGGTACAAATATGGTTCTCTTTCAGTCAGTTACAAGTAGCTGTTTTCCAAATTTCTTGCCATAGATGAGCAAGTGCTCCCAGTGCTTCACCAGCTTGCTGAAACATTTCCACTGGTGTTTCATAAATCCCTAGATCCTTGTTTTAACTAATACCTTCAGCATAGTTTGGACTGATTCCTTCAGTACCACTGGTTGGGAGTCATATGCTACCTCTTCAAATGACTGAATTATGAACTAGTTCTTTTAGGTACAGTGACAATGTAGTCTTTCCATCTTCCTTTGTTGCTTCCTGCATATTATCCTTTATTGTTGCATCTTGAAATTTGATTTTACCCTTAAATCATTTCAGTGTGTGTAATGCCGAATGGAATCTTAAATTTTTGTTGTCTAAGTACCGGTCTTTGCATATTTCATTTCAATAAATTTTCTCCAGCTACATTTTGGAATAGTCTCTTCAACTTAGCACATCAAATAACTCCCAATTGCTTAAACTATTGTCTGTCCAAAGGCAAGTTTCAGATTCTCTTCTTTTTTAATCATTTTATTGGGAGCCCTTACAGATATTATAACAATGCATAATTCAATTATATCAAGCATAATTGTATAATTACTGCCCCCCAAAGTTTCCAAGCATGTTCTTCTCGAAATATTTGATATAAGATCTCCACTATTCTCTCCCTCCCTCACCCAACCCCCCAGGAATCCTTCTGCGATAGTTAGGTTTTTGATGCCAACTTGGCCAATGAATGCATGTGAGATTCATTGAAGGGCAGTTAAGATGAAGGGAGGAGAGATAAGTTGCTGGATGAGCCTCACCTTTCTTGTTTCTTGATCTCTGGTGGTCAGACCAGTGTGCTGCTGCCTTAGCTAGTTCCCTGCCTCGGTTTGCAAGGCTCATGCCCTTTGAGACATCTCTGAGGAGAAGCCACACGGACTGAACCTGATGCGGCCGTGGGTGCTGGAGAAGCTGCGTGGCGAACTCTGCCAGTACTGAGATGCTTACATGCCCACTAATACAGCTTTCCTCCTGCAGTCGGCATCATTGTACGTGTCTTGTGAGACTGAGAAACACTTTGCAGATCGGTGTCAGACATATGGACTAATGTTGTACTTATGAACTTGGACAGCCCTGGGTTGGGATGCTTTCTTAATGTATGCTCACACTTTATATAAAACCCTCTTAAGAAATATGAGCTCCCATGGATTTTGTTTCTCTGAGTTAGTTTCTCACACTAACTCACCTTATTACCATTTTATTTTTATGCCATATATTAAACCACCCAATGTATTTGTTCTCCTATAATTCTGTTATTTGTCCCCCTAAAGCAGGGCAGGATCATATCTGACATCCATTCTTAGTCTTTTCTTCCTTTATTGCTGCCTATTTAATGATCTTATTTTTTCTTCATGTATGATATTTCAAATACCCTTCCACTATTCAATCTTCAGTCATGAGTATTAAATGTGCAAAGTCTGTTCTTGACACTGTCTGTAAATTCAAATGGCATATATTGAAAATCACATTTTGGTTCTCAAAAAACTATTTTCATTTTCTTCAGCTTTAACTTGAACTTGTGTATGAGTAATTGATGAGTAACTGATTCCTCAGTCAACCCCGGGCCTAGTTCTGATTGAATGTCACCATTATATGTCTGTCAGCTATTTTTGACTATTTGTATTCCATCTGTCAAGGTCCACGTGCTGATCAGTTAGGTTGTTTATGAAGAGATAGGCAAGAAATAAGTCATCTGATTTTGCAAAATTCTATCATATGATCTCTGGCATCATTTTCATAAATAAGGTCATATTTCTAATGATTGATTTTTCTTTTTTATGTCACTAACTTCCCAATCTCAAATACCAATTTATTATAAATACATCTTTATTGTGTACTCTGACAGCAAATGTTGTTAAGAACCTTAATTTATGTATCTTATAAAATACATAAAATTTTTGGTTGCTGATAATACAGTCTAGAAAGAAGGGTTTCATAATTGACACCTAAAATTTCACCAGTGAAAATCATACATATTGCAGTGACATTGTCTGAATTAGTGCTTCTATACTAACACAGACTAAGAAGACTGACAAATCAGAAGTCTAGGAAGAAGGACCTGACAATCAACGTTTAGAAAAATTTGCCAGTGAAAAATGTATAAATAGTAGTTGGACATTGTCTCATATCGTGTCATGAAATGAGCCCTACAGTTGGAAAGCACTGAAAATACAATCAGAGAAGAGCTGTCTCCTCTAAGTAGAGTTGATCTTAATTACATGGATGGAACAAAGCTTTCAGGACCTTCATTTCCAACATGGCACAATCCAAAATGAGAAGAAAGAGTAGAAAACCTTCCTCGGCATTTGGAAATGGAAATGTATGGGGTACGAATCTAAAAAAATTGAAAGTCATTACAAAGAATGAAAGTTTTGAGGATCAATATCCTAGGTCTTAGAAAAGCAAACTGGGTTGGTATTAGCCATCGTGAGTCAGACCATCACACTATTCTGGAAGTGACTAGCAGACGAAGCATAGCACAACATTCATCAAACGTAATATTGCAGCAATCATCCGGCGTTAAAAGACTGTAAATGGCAGGATGACATTCATATGCCTACATTGTTTTCTTATAGTGTCTAATATAGAAATATCTATAATTCAAATATTTCTGCATGGAATAAATGATTAAGTGCTCATTACTACCCAAAACATCTCATAGGGGCTACTGGTAGCATAATAGTTTACAACTTGAGCTTCAAACAGCAAGGTCAGCAGTTCAAAACTACCACCTTCTCCTTGGTATAAAAATGAGGTTTTTTACCCTCCTAAAAATTTACTGTCTCTGAAACCCACAGAGACAGTTTTATACTGACCTATAGAGTCACTATGTGTTGCAAATGATTCAATTGAATTAAGGTGAAAGGCATATCAGAAAAAAGGATGAAGCAAACTCCTTCTAAAAGATCACCTTCTTTAACACCTACTGCAGTATAGTTATATTCTGCAACACATGACGTCACCATGTTATGGGAATTAGCTCTTGGGTAATTTTGTTTTGTTTTGTCATTTTAGGTTTATAATTCATATCCTGGGAACTGAGTGTGGTCCTTGCCAAGCATGAAATACTTATCAGACTTGAACTGCACGACTGCCCCTTATTATCAAAGTTTATTAAAATACTTCTCAATCTCTCTGAACAAAATTTTGCAAGTCTAACAACCGGAACAGGGATTATGAAGCATGCTCCTTGGTCAGCAGGGGGAGCAAGCTCCAGCGTCCTCCCACATCATGCCCTGAATTCTGCAGGCAATTGAACCCGCCTTCCCCACACCCTCCACTCCCCACACCCAGTGCTCAAAACGGGAAAGGGTAATTTCTCAGGAAAAACAGAGTAAACGAAGGGATTCTATAAATCAAAGGTCAACATCCCTTTGAACTACCCCTGGTGGTAAAAGCTTGTCTTTGCCTTCTGAAACCTGAGGAAGGACTGACAGAATGAGATAAAAAGGAATCAAAGAAATGGAGCCTCCACTTCCAGTCTCGACTATTTTAAGCATTATAAAAAATTTGAAAGTGTCTGGCAGAACAGTTTGCCACAAGGGTTTTTGAGGTATTGGTTTCCGAGTGACATTTCCTCTTGACCTCCAGCTTGCTTTTTAACGATGACCACCACGTCGCAAGGTGTTCTTGGCCGTCTTGATCAACCCAGGCAAGTAGGGCAGACTCAGGGTATGCAAGAGGGCTTCAGAAATTGGTGGGGGAGTTCTGTTATTTTTCACTCCATTTCATCCACGAACTTTCTGAAGTTCCCACAGCAATGGTAAGCAAGTCAGAATGCAGACTCTGCTCTCATTAGTCCCCGGCTAGTATAGCTACAGCATTTGAAAGCGCGTGTCCTCAGAGATAAAATGCAACTATTGTTGGTAGACCTGGGTCCGTTTTGTTTGAATCCTTCCGTTGTTAGGCAGATTGTCAGCATGGTCCACAATTACGAAGAGTCCCCTGATTGTAAAATAAAATAATAAAGAGAAAAATCCATCGTGGTGCGCCTGGGGTGAATTTATAATGCATTTAAAGTGTGAAGCTGTCCATTTAACCCTTAACAATATTCATTTTCTTCACAGTGTGCAAACCCTGTCAGTAGTTTGAAAAGCTATGAATTTAAATAACCTTAAGCAGCCGGAGAAATGAATAATTTGATAGGTATATCTGGCAGATGGTTGAAATGTCTGCTTTTTTAATGCTGCGGGGTTTCTGCCAAAGTTACATTGTCAGAAATTCAGAAAAACAAACAATAAATGTTTCATATTTGCAAAATACGAACACCAAGGTAGCATTTAAGAAGAACAGCTACCAGTCCTTCTTCCTTTGATCCTTTGGTGGAATGACCTGAAGAAAGCAAGATTTCGGCTTTTGTTTTCATGATTTTTGGTTTTTGTCACTTAAAATGCCACTTCCCTTCACTTTCTCAGGATGAATATTTAATCTGACACAGATTAAAATCAATGACTTGCCGGTGCATCTCAAGGTTGTCTTCATTGTTTTGTAAAACTTAATGCTTATTTCAATATTAATGCGGATACTGACAACTTGACTAACATGTTTTGATTGACATCTCATTGAAGAGACTAGTGAGAAACAGAATGTTTCTTTTCCCTCTGGCTGCTGTGCAGACACACACCTTATTTTGTGGAAAAGGCTGAAAACCATGAAATAATATTGTAGATTCAGATTAGCATACAGGATCTGTTTAACAGGATCTGTTTTTCATAAGCCAGTGTCTTTATCAGCTATATGGTCTGGATGGAGAATAAACATCCCAGGGCCCCAGCTGCTGTCAATGAGCATAATAAGGAAGCCTTGGAATGAACAGAAGCACACTCAAACCTGAGATGCCCACAGTCTGAGAGAGAAACACTCAAAAGTCCCAGAGAAGCAACTGTTCCCAACAGCCTGAGCGCATTCTTTAGAAAGTGTCATGATGAGGAAAGACATATATATATATATATATATATATATATATATATATTCTCAAAAAAAAGCATGTC
This sequence comes from Nesogale talazaci, assembly GCA_004026705.1. Lineage (NCBI taxonomy): Eukaryota > Metazoa > Chordata > Mammalia > Afrosoricida > Tenrecidae > Nesogale > Nesogale talazaci. The sequence continues at coordinate 38,482 of PVJH01013304.1, read as the reverse complement.
AACAGATATTTCTATTTCAAGTTTCATTAGACATGTCTATGGTGATATAAAATATTCATTTTAGTATACATATATGATTGTTGCTATTATACACCAGAGACCATGCATTAATTAACCAGTTACTCGTTATACTATTCAGTGACATTCTCCTTCTCCCTTTAAAAATTTTTTAGTTTTCTTTATCAGGTAGACGAGGGAGTTTCTAAAAGTTCATGGAAATTTTCACTATCTAGTTATTCCAATTTCCATGAACTTTTTGAAGCTTCTATAATAATATGAAAGACTACTAGACATGATTTCCAATAGCCTATTAACAAAAAGTTGAGTTGACCTCAAAGCTTATCTACAAATCAGAAGTGTCTGAAAAACTCATATAACAGAACCCTTATGATTTTTTAAAAAAATATTTTCATGACGTATCTTACCACAATCCATTAATTCCTCTAATGCATCAAGCATATCTGCACATACGCTGCCATCATCATTTCCAAAGCACTCTCTTCCCACTTGATTCCCTGCTATGAGCTCTCCATTCCTTCCCTCTCCCTCCCTCACAAATCCTTACTAAGTTATACATCATTTTTCCCATATCTTACAGTGTCCTCCTTCATCCTTCACTCAATTTTCCATTATTTATTCCTCTGGAAAGGGGTTCTAGATTGATCCTTGTCATCAGTTCCCCCTTTCTCCTCCCACCCTCCCCTCATCCTCCTGGTATTTCTACTCTTCTTGTTGGTCCTAGGGGCTTATCTATCCTGGATTCCTGTGTTTCAGGCTCTTATCTATAGCCGTGTGCATGTTCCGGTCCAACCTGATTTGTAAGGCAGAATTGAGGTAGAATTTGTAAGGTAGAATTGAGGTCATGATAGTGGGGGGAGAGGGAGGAAAGAAGCAACAAAGAGCGAGGGGAAAGTGGAGTGTTTCATCTGTACTATACTGCCACCTGGCTGGTTCATCTCTTCCCTGTGATCCCTTTGAGAGGGGAAGCCCAATTGTCTACAGATGTGCATGGGGTCTCCACTCCAAGCCCCCCCCTTCCATCCACCTTGGGTATGATTTTATTCGGGTCTTTGATGCCTGATACCTGGTCCCATTGACACCTCATGATCAACAGGCTAATGTTCTTCTTCAACGTGGGCTTTTTTTGCTTTTGAGCTAGATGGCCACTTGTTTATCTTCAAGCCTGTAAGACCCCAGCTACTATAACTTTTGATAACCAGGTATCCTCACCTTTCTTCCCCACATTTGCTTATATAACCATTTTGCCTTCAGTGATCTTATAGGGAAGGTGAGCATCACAGAATGCTAGATTGTCAGAACAAAGTATTCTTGTGTAAAAGGAGTACTTGAGTTGAGGCCCAATGTCCATCTGCAACCTTAATTCTTCACATTTAGATATGATTATATAAATAGGTCTATTCCCCTTTCATTTTTCATATACATATACACACATATAGTTACATATGTACACGTCTATATTTTGGCTTATATAAATGTCCTTTGCCTCCTGGTTCTTTCCTCTATTATTTTTTACTTCCCTCTTGTCCCGTCATCATGTTCAGCCTTCATTTGGGTTTATTCCTTGAGGCTACATTGCCCTTGATTGAGGCATCCAACCATCTTCCTTCCATTGATTTTATTTACTTATTGTTCACTTGTTCCTGGGTTGACTCTTCTTATTCTCCTATGAGTTTTTAATAGAATGACTCCCATTTCTCCAATACTTCAGTATAGTGAAATAATACAAATGACAGCTAAAGTAAAACAGCAGGATTGTATACAAAGCATATATCATAATATACACAAGGACCAAAAGGTTAAATCTCCCAACTAATGAGAAATGTAAAATTCAAACTATTTTAATTTAATATCTTTTACTACATGAAACAATAATATGTGAAACTTTTATTCGAAAGGATTTACATTTATTATTGAGAATAGAAAATTATTCCTATATGTCATAATCTCCCACAATAGACTCAATATACCAACAAAAGCTTGACATTGACATTTATATATTCATTTTTAGGCTTTTAATTACTGTATATACTCGTGTATAAGTCAATTTTTTCAGCACATTTTAATGCAGTTTTTGTGGTAAAATTAGGTGCCAAAGCTTATATTTGGGTCAGCTTATGTATCATTATTTCTTTGGCTTGTGCTTGACATTTCAAGAAATTTCTTTCAACTGAAATTCACAATCCTCTATACTGTCTATGCATTGAGTAAGACAGTCAAAGTGTTTTTTTCTAGTGTAGATCTGTTCTTCTGCCATGGAAGAAAACAATAAAGAATAATCATAGAAATGATTTTAAATTATTGTTGCTAGATTCCAGAAAATTGAGCTGCAGAGCATTATCAGGGTATATAATAGGCTTTCAAATTTAGTGAGGGAAAATATTAGAAACTTTCTCAAGAAGAATTTAGATGATATCTGAAGAATGATTGATAATCTTTATGAAAAAATGTAAAAGAATGAGAATCAAGTACTTTGGCTTTGAACACAGAAGAAGCATGTCTTAGTGATATTTTGCAGAGATAAAGCAATGTGTGAGAGATAAACAGGGGCACTGACAGGGGTCATCTGATAAAAATCAAGTTCACAAGTTAGCCTTGTACAGTAGACAGAGACAGAATTGTCAGAACCTTATGGGGATTGAATAAATTGAGAATTCTGTCATTTATATTAATGTAAGTATTTATAAAGGGGAGCCTGGTGGTGTCGTGATTGTGCAGTGGACAGTTCACCACAAGGTCAGCAGTTCAAGACCACCAGCAGCTCAGCAGAAGAAAGGTGGGGCTTTCTACCTCCATAAAGATTCATTACCTCAAAAACTCAGATTAGTTCTGCACTCTTCTACAGGGTTAATATGAGTTAGCATTGACCCAATAACAGTAAATTTTGAGTGATTCCATGTAAGGAAGTTAATTTACCAGCTTTATCATCCAGTCTGTTATTTCCAAAGCCCAATAAACTTCACCAGGGTAAAGGAGTAAGTTTTTTTTCCTGCTATTTAAAAGGTCCATGCATTGAAGGCAACTCAGGGGCAACTAATATAAAAAATGACAATCAGTCCTTAAGTTGTAGTAATGTCATTGTCATGTTAGAGACACCCTTTAACACAATGTAGAACTATGCCATAGAGTTTCCAAAGCTGTGAACTTTAGGAGAACAAGAACTTTGTGCTGTGGAACTGTTGTTCAGCTCCAACTGAAACATGTTGTTGTTGCCAAGTGTCACCCAGCGGGCTCCAGCTCCTAAGAGCCCCATGTAAAACAAAGCAAACTGTCCCACTAGTCCCATTCCCACAAGTGTTAGGTGGGAGCTCAAGGTGGCAGCCACTGTCAATCCACAGCATTGAGGCCCTTCCTCTTTATGGCTAACCCATGATTTTACCAAGAATAATGACCTTTTTCAGGTATTGGTCTATCCTGATAACATGCCCAAAGTCCAGTTGAGAAGGATTCTCAGCCTGGCTTCTAAAGAAAATTCTGGGTATACTTTCAAAACAGATTTGTTCGTTCTTCTGATAGTCCATATGACTGTCGATCTCCTTTGCCAACACCACAATCAAAATGCATCCATTCTTCTGAAATTTGCATTATGCCTTATCTAACTACCATCACATGCATATGAGGCGATGGAAAATACCTGAGCTTGGTCAGGTATATTTTAGTCCTCAAAGTGACATCTTTGATTTATAATACTCCACACAGTTCTGGCAGAACAGATTTTCCTCAAAGTGTTGTTTGAATCCTTGATTGTTGCTTCCCTGGGCATTGATTGTAGAACTAAGCAAGATGAGATCCTTGACAACTTTAATCTTTCCTACATCAGGATATTTTCATTGGTTCATTGTGAGGATTTTTTTGTTTTCTTAACATTGACATGTAATCTAAATGAAGGATGAATATTTGACCTTCATCAGCAAGTTTTTTTTTCTTTTTTCAGCAAACCAGGTGCATTTTATAGGTTGTTAATGAATCTTTCGCCAATCCTGAAATCACATTTTTGTTATATACTTCAGATTTAGGAATTATTTTCTCAACATACACATTGAGGGAAGCTGTGAGATGCAATGATACAATTCTGATGCTTACCTCTTTGGATTTTAAACAAAACATTCTCAAAAACTTCTAAAGGAACTGTCTCCTTTTCCTCATTAGTACAATTAAGTGTTCTGGACTCCTTGTTCTTTACAATGTTACCTATAGTTGGTAGCGATCCATATAGTCAATTAATTCAGGATCCTCAGTAGAGCATTGGTTAAAATCTTTCCAGTACTCTCCATTCTCTGTTGATATATATTTGCCCTAAAGGATGGCATGCCATTTCTTCTGAATCCAGTTTAAATTTCTAGTAGCTTCATTTTGATTTACTACTACAAACATTTTAAATTTTCTTCAGCAAAATTTTCCTTATATGTGATATTACTGATTGTGTTAGTCAGGCTTGACTAGAGAAACAAATCCAGGGAGACTTATATGTGTGTGAGAGAGAACTTTATATCAAAGAGCAATTGTACATTAAGAAAACATCCCATAAGCCGAGTCCCTAAATATATTAGATCATATGTCCATTATCAGTCTACAAGTCCTTCTTTAAACTCATGCAGCCATGAAATGACACTGAAACCGGAAAGCAAGATTACAGGCCAGTGGGTAGACAGTCTAGTGGATCCAGTGGCAGTAGAAGCATTCAGCACTGATGTGGAACGCCATGTGACTCCTCCAGCTCCACAGCTCTGACTCTATCTGCATGGCACCTCTGGTTTGGCAGTAGGAAGATGAAACAGAGAGTGAGCGTATCTGGCCTCCAGTGAGTTATTGATTTGCTTAGCGCCTTCAAATGAGGCCATCAGGGTGCAACCTGATTGACAGGCAAGACTCCACCCCTTTGCAAGTTTATATGAGCTTACATAAGTGCCACAACAAAATTATTCAATAATTTCCAAATTGTGTTAGACTGCTTTTTGTTGGAATGAGCAAAAATGTCTCTTCCCATCGTTTGGGCAGGTAATCATCTTTCACATTTCTTGGAATAGACAAGTGGATACTCATACTGCCGTATCAGCTTGTGGAACATGTCAATTTTATTCTATCAGGTCCTGAAGCCTTGGCTTTCTCTAATGCCTCCAGTGCAGCATGAATTTTTCCTTCAAAATTCTCGTGTTCTTGATCATATGCTGCCTCTTGAAGTGTTCGCATGTTGACCAATTATTTTTAGTATAGTGCTTTCTTATAAATTACTTTGGTGCTTCTTGCATCATTCAATATTTTGACTAGAAAATTCCTTGATATTGTAATTTGAGACTTGCTATTTTATAGAAAATGATAAAGCAATTGATTCTAACAATTGAAGATGTATTAAGTTGCTTATTCTTTTCAGTGAAGATATAGGACATGATCGTGAATGAAATAATTAATAGTATAAGAAAATCAATTCTCAAACTAATCTACAGATTTTGCTAATAAAAGGAACCTATAGAGTCTAGCTAATCTTTATAAAATTAAACAATATGTTACAGGTCACTAGCACATACTTCTAGAGGTTTCCGTATAGTTGTGTTTGTTGCCAGGAAGTGTGCAGTTGATTTTTGACTCATAGTGACCCCATGTAACAGAGAAATCTTTACAGAATCCAAACATTTAGGTCTATCTCTAGAAGAGTCAAGACGGTGTTCAAACTGCCAACTTGTCAGTATAAAATGATGTACCTTTAGAGAACTACACTTTTCTATGCTTATACTGATGACTATGATGGGGGTATATTATTCTTCAGGTGGCCACCCAAGTTTTCATGTAATCCAGAAAAGACAGCATGTTTTACTTCTGACTGAAAATCCTACACCAAGTGCTAATGTTCTTTATTTTTATTACTTCATATGAGTAGTCATTTCCAAATTGCTAATAATAAGATCAGGGAAAATAAGGATAAAAACTAGTGGATTTTGACTATCTTGTTATTATATAATGAGAACAAAGAGAATTTTCCTGTAGCTCTTCTTGTTCATCTCCTCTAACAGTATTCTTGAAGGAATTTTGTTCTAATTATTAACGTTTTGTCTTTCTTTTGTCTAAATATCCTTATATCTTTTGAGGCAATTACCTTTGTATATATTCTCTCTTTTCCCTAGTTAGAAAAACATTTTTGTTGACTCCAGTAGAACATCAAAGTGGCTCTTTCTACTCTCATGTTTTCTCCACCTATTTTATCTATTATCCAATTTATACATCTTGCTCTCTCAAGAAATTAAGTGACATTGAGAATTTTCAGACAATAGTTTCTCTATTTCTTTTTTAAAACAGTTTGATTGACATAATTCTCATTCATATAATTCAAAAATCACATCAATAAGATTTCTACAATCATCCCTTTAACATTTTAGAACATTTCCTTAATTTGTGTGTTTCTTTTACAAGCAAAACAGCCAAAAGGTTGAGACAAAGTTGCAACATATCTTTGTTTAGTAACTTTTCATTATTTTGTTTGCCAGTCAAAATTATGGATGTAGTTCGCATACAACAGTTTAATATCAGCTAACTTCTTGTGATGTTTTTCCAAATATATACCTCATTAAATAGCAGTTGTATAATGAGGCCATACTGGGTACTCAGAAGATTTGATATGATTTTTTTAAAATATGGTTTTATTATTGTGTAATGTTGAGTCATTTCTGTCATTAATTAAGTTGATCCCTCTCTGCAGCCCTGGTGGTTTAAGCAATAGATAGCTGACTGAAAGGTCAGTGGTTCACATTAGTCTGCTAATTCACAGGAGAATTGTGCTCTCAGAATGGTTCATAGGCCCAGAAATGCTAAGGAGTTCTGTTTTATCCTGTACAGTCATCTGTGTCACAATCATCTCCATGACAATGGGGTAGCTTTTGTTGTCTTTCTCTAGTACTTTATAGCATAATGAAGCCACACAAATCACAGAGGGACAAGGTAAAGAAAGAATCCCAGTTGATTCCAATTCAGAGTGACATCTTGTGTGTAGAGAGAGCAGTCCTGGTTCATGGGGATGTCAAGACTTGGGACCTTTTGGAAGCAGATTGCCAGACCTTTCTTCTGAGGCTCCTCTGGAAAAGTTTCAACTGAAAACTGTTGAATTGTGATAACTCTATTTATTACCCAGAGATGCCTGAGTAATAGAGTGAAAGAGATAGAAGAATTCAAGGAATAAAAGGACAAAGTGAGGGAAAACCCAAAGGTAGGATTGAAGGAAGGAGTACGGAAAGGAATGGGAAGAAAGAGGGATGGAGAAAAAGGAATAGATGGAGGTGTGAGAGAGAAAGGCCACAGGATAATTTAGAGTGGGAAACTGCTATTTCATTTATTTCCTTAAAGAACATTTACAAAGGTATAATACTATTATTTTAAATGGAAATGGATTATCGACCTCATCCAACAACTGAAGGTTTGAAGTTTTGTTGTAATTATACACATGATTTTAAAAGTCATTCTGTTGGTTGTAACTATGAGGTTGGAAGTGACAAGATGTTGATAGTACTTGCTTAAATGTCTTGCACATGAATCAAGACTACATCAAAAAGATAATATACAGACTGCATCACTTACTAATCAACATTCAAAAGTACAAGGGAAAAAAGTGCAAAAAAGACTATAAAAATAACTTTGACATCTATCTACCTCCCATCCTCTGCAAAAACCTTGGAGAAAACAATGAAATGAGCAAACAAGTTTACACACACACACACACACACACACACACACACACACTGTCCTTTTAAAATCTAGGGACAAAAACTAAGAAAAAGAAAAAATGAGCAAATTATATTATAGCAGATTTATATTCCTTGACAAAATCCAACTAAATTATTGTCTACAATAAAATGTTGTAGACTCCATATATCCAAGTTATATTTCCCAAACTCAAAGAAAATGACTGTTTCAAATTAGTCTATCATAATAAGTCTTCAAAAAGTTCATAGAATAATGGAACTAGAAGATCATGAAATTTTCCCATGATCTTTTTGAAGTCTACTCATTTTTTAGAAAAATATGCACTGCACTGAAACCTTACAAAGTACAGTGTTATATGTAAATCTTTGATCTCCAAAATGTATAATGATCAAAGTTTATGTCTTTCAGGTTAAATAAATATTAGCTAAAATAAAGTGATAATAATCTAGTCAAGGAAAGCAACCTGGAAAAAAACCTTTGAATTGATGCTACCACACAGGGTCGTTGCATTAGCAAGTTAATTAATCATTTCTTAGGATTTACATATTCTGCTGTCATTAGGCTAGGAGTAAATGCCAGTCATCGTTAATCTACTTGAAATTCATTTCAATAACAAGTCTGTAAACACAAAGAAATAAAAAATGTTTCTAGGAAACACACAGCCCAGAAAGTTCAAGATATGAATAAATGCATGTTAGTTTGGTTGTTGTTTGGGATCAAGTCAGTTCCAACTCATAGTCTTCCTATGTACCACAGAATGAAACACACACACCACCCTCACAATTGTTAGGTTGTAACCCATGGTGGTAGCCACTATGATAATCCACCCAATCAAGGATCTTTCTCTTTTCTGTTGACCCTCTACTTTACAAAACATGATGTTCCCCTCAAAGGACTGGTCTCTCCTGATTCAGAAATGCATGGGCAGTAGTAAACATCCTTACTGTTTTTGATTGGAAAATTCCCATTGTAAATAAAAGATGTATTGAATTGGTGGTGGTTGTTTTGGGTTTGTTTTTGTGTGTGTGTGGGGGGGGGGAGTGAAGTTAATCTGAGTGTCAACCTTGGTTATTAATATAGTTACTAATGTTAAGTCAGAAACGTGAAGTTGAGTCACAACTCCTCCAATTACCATCTACTTGAACTTGAACTTGAACTTTCTGAGCTATAGTTGCTCCATTTGCAAAACGGGGATCTTAATAGTAACCATAAGATAAAATGTATATAAGCATCAATAAGAGAACAGTTATAAAATGTTTCCCAAAATTTGGAACATTTCTTATTCACAAATAATTAGTGTATCACAGAAATTTTAGAAGTATTTGTCAATGGCAAGAGATTTAAAACTTATTCTGGGGAGTTACATGAATTCAGAAGGGGAAAAAAAGATGAGAACATAGTCCTAGGATTCCCAATCTTCAACTAGGGCAATCATTTTTTTAATGAAAAACTCATATTCAAATAATGAATATATGAGTATATTATAATGAAACCCCTTGTACAGATCACTCAACACCCAACTTTATCAACTTAATCTCTTCATATACTTTAATGAGTTTCTTCATAAGAAACGGTTTGCAGAGAAGTTAATTTATAAAATGCTCATTTATAGGACTTCATTCTCTCCCTGGGTTGAAATGCTGAGCTGCGAACAGAGAGGTCAGTGATTAAAAATATATGTGTGACAGCATCTGTGAAAATGTCAGTCTTAGGTGTTGTTGGATTAACCAATAAAGTAGTAAGTATGGACTTAACGTGGTTACTCACTGTCTTTGGTCATTTCACTTTCGTTTGCTACATCTAGGATTCTGCTTCTTAGTCTGGCTGACATAACTATCTCTCCCAAGTCCAGAGTACTTTCTTCTTTTTACAGACTCAAAACTTTTTTTTCAAATGTGCAGTTGGAGCATCCAGTAAACAAGATATACACTTGTTCATTCTAGATTAAATGAGCACAAATAAGTCCAGACTTACCTTGTTACTTGAGCAATCCACCCTAACCTTGAAAACTTTTGGGGGCAATTTTGTTCTGAGCTCTAATGTCACTCTGAGTCAGAATCAACTCAATGACAATGAACTATTCTAGTAATAATAAGAAAAGAATCATTCCTGGTGAGAAATTCTCATTTGGACCCTGCAATGAGCAGCATATGTAAAAAGCACTTGGCCTTCACATGGAGTCTGTGGTATGGTCAGCCTTCTCCACCTTTGCTTTCTCTGAAGGTGATTCAGTCCTGTCACATGGCCTCACACTTCATTGTTAAGACAGTGACTCGGAGGTTATCTCGGGTGCTGATCTTTTCAGAGTGCACAAACAAGTCATGTCGATATCTCATAGACATCTCAAACACCAAGTGCCCAAATCATAGTTCTTCCTTTTGTTTCTCATGATTGCCTGTCTTTTCCATCTCAGTAAATGACCAAGTTGCTCCCCCTGTTGTATAAATGCAAAATCAAGGAATTGTTGCTCTTTTATCATTAGCAGAATACTGAAACTAGAACAAAATACATCTCAAATATATTCCCTTCTCCTCATGTCTACTGTCCAGGTCAACGTTATCGTTTACTGTTTCTGGATTACTGTTCCAATGGGTCTTTACATATTTTTATGTGTTTTTTTTTTTTTTGCAATCCATTCTGAATGCAGCAATCTGCCTTCGGGCATTGGTCCCTGTTCAAAATCCTCCAAAGGAGTTCTATTATTCTCTGAATACAATTCAGACTCATGACCTTGAAGACATGGGTGGCTAGGCCTGTGATCTAACATGCTGTGGATAGGTTAGAATGTGGCACGTGGAGGAGAGCTGTCCAGACCCCCAGGCACACCTTCTAGCTTCTGTTTCGCTGCTGCGGCTGCTGTTAGCTGTTGTGGGTTAGCTCTGACCCATAGTAACCCTTTGTACAACAGAAAGACCGTCCATTCTCGCATCAACAATTGTTAACATGTGTCAATCCACATATGACCTGTTCTAGAGACTGGTCGCTTCTGCTAACATATTCAAAGTATGTAAGAAAAAATATCAGCATATTAGATTCTAAGGAGTATTCTGACTCTACTGCTAAGAATTTGTTTGCTTTTCTGAGAATACCTAGTACTGTCAATATTCTTTGGTAGCACTGTAACTCAATTGCAACAATTCCTCTATAGTCTTCCTTATTCCTGCAATTTTCTTCACTCGTTCATTATGAGCACTGGTGGCACTGGAGTTAAGCACTTGGCTGCTCATCTCTAATAAAGTGAACTATTCAAGCCACTTCCCTACATGGGAGAAAGGAGTAGTAGTCTATTCCCAGGTCATTGTGGATCAGAATGAACTTTGCACAAGAGTTTGATTTGGAGTTTTATTCAGCAAACTCTAGCCACACAGATTTTAGCTGTTGTTGCACTTCAAATATCCACATCAAACTCTGACCTGACATCAAGTCTTTGTGCTTGCTCATCTCTGAGCCAGGAACACAGCTGATTCTCCATTCTTCTCTCACCAGTTAGCATTTGTGTCCTCTAATAGTGAAATTTCCTTTCCCCTAACTTCTAGTTCAGATTCAGCAATGGGAGAAACTCCCATTCCTCTGCCAGAGTTTAACAAGGTTGTTCTACATGCTTCTTAATAGTCTTCTGATTTTTGCTTCCACGTTATCTATTCAAAGAGACACTTCCTAGCCAATAGAAACCTCTCCCCTCTCCTAGTCATTACCATGTTGTTGGTAAGGGTCCTTGACTTGATGTGCAACAACGGAGTCAAACTGTCTCATAGGATTTTATGTTAGATAGGGTTTTTTTAGAGAAATAAACCTGAATGCTAATAATTATATATATATTTACATAGGTAGATAGATATATAACATAAGAAACAAACAATTAATCTATAAAGCAGTACACATGGCTCAGTGCAACTCACTCTCGTGAGAGAATCATGAGACACTGGCAGTCCTTCAAGTTTTGAGGGCCGGTGGGTAGTCCTCTGTAGAGAAATTCAGACTCTCCAGTCACAGGCAGCAAACAGCAAGGCACATAGGTCACCAACAGTCAGCCAGATGACAGGGTCCAACAGTTCCCAGTTCAAGAGTTGTATATTCTAAAGCAGGGCTTGAAGGAACCTCAAATAACAGTGACACGGTCCATGGGTTAGGTGTCCCACAGGTAGTGTAACTTGCAAACTGTGGCACAGAGCAATCAAGGCAGCCACCCACTGGTCCAAGGATCAAACAACAAGAGAAAAGAAAGATGAGGCTGACAGAGCTATTTATCTTCCCACCCTTCAATTAATCCCTCAAGTGTTCACTGGCCATGTTAGCACAATAAACCTTAACCATCTCAGATTTTCTTAGCTTTATGAAGGCGATCTGTTCTCATACTGATGCCTAAACTTTGCAAAACCTAGATGGAGTTGCAAAGAGGTAGAATAGATTTGATGACCTTGGATTTGGTTTGGGTTTAATTTTTCCTGAAAACACCAGGGTTTCCTCACAGGCGATCTTTACCATCCTTATCACCATCTGAAATGATGTGTCTCTCCATCATTTGTTTATCATCTGTCTTCTCTTATTTTTCTAGAATGCAGCTTTCTCATGTGTACAGTATGGTAATTCATTTCTCATTATTTAGATATTGAGGGACACAAGATATACTTATTGAAATAGTTTTTGTATTTGTTTCATTTTTTTCCCTGAACAATTTTTTCAGACCAATTTTTTAGCATCTAATCCAGACATCTTGCCAATCCAGAGTTCAATCACACCAAGAAGTATTGTACAATCACCACCACAATCAGATTCAAAACATTTCCATCCTTTTGTACCCCTTTAGCCATTATGTTCCCCACCCTCTCCCCTGCCACACCCTACCAGAACCATTATTCAATTGTTGTCTCTAGAGCTTCATCCACCCTGTTGGATTCTGGCTAAAACTGGTCAAGATTAATAGGAGGCTCTATCTGGTAGCCATGTTTTCCATGACTTCTTAAGCTTCAGTCCCTGTTCTGCTCCTCATTGCAGTTGATGTCTGCATGTTATCTCTCCATTCTGCTTTTCTTAACCTGCCATTTGAGATCCAGCAATGGGAGCAAATGTCCTCCTGCCAATGTCCTGCCTGTCTATTCTCCTATCTTCCTTCAGGTCATGTTTCCTTCACCCACTTGCTCTGATGACTCCACTGATGATTTTTGCTTGGCAGCTCCACTTCTATTTCATGGTCCAACCTCTTATCCACCACTATGAACAATAGTTCTTCCTTCTGCTCTTTCCAGAAGGGTAATACCTCCTGCAGTTGCTATTGCCTGTACACCTCGCTTATCCTTATTTCTGCTCATATATCACTCACTCACTGCCACTGAATCAATACTGACTCATAGTGACCTCCCTGCAGCTTTCTGAGACTGTAACTGTTTACGGGAGTAGAACACCCCTTCTTTCTCCCAACCATGAGGATCAACACCTAACCAGTCATCACTGCTACATCAGACTATGCTTGTCCATGAGTTTAACTGTCTCCCGGTTAAACTCTTATAAATGAACATTTGCTTCCTTCCAGGACCATGATTAATATCAGCATTACATATGGGTATATTTCTATGGCCTGACATGTCTTTTATGCTAACAAAACTTATTGCCTCCTGCCCAGTAAGCAGGTATTCATAAACACCACTTTTATTTCCAGCCTTAAGAAACATATCCAGCTTAAATACAGAACTCAGGCACACTCACACAAGTTGATCTCCACTCATGATGACATTATGTATAAGAGAGCACTCCACAGGGTTTTAATGATACTTGTTCTTGGTGGTGGTTTCTATTGATTTTGTCCACATATCTTGAAAATAAGAAATACATATACATATATAAAGAAATACATAAGTTGATTTGTCTTTTCTCCTTACTCTTAAAACTACAGCTTATCAAACCCCAGATAGGCATTTATGCTGGGGCACTTATATATTCAGTGCCATGAGCTGAGTCCTTGGGTTTAAATCCTAGTTCCACATTTTACTAGCTCTTTGATCTTGGACAAGTGACTTGAACTTTTCAAAGTTCACATTGCTCATCTGTTAAAGGAAGATACAGATAAATAGTAGTGTCAACCTCTTGAGGTTATCATAAGAGTAAAATTAAATAAAGCACATTGATTTCTTATCACAATAGTTTAAGGAATTTTGAAAACTAGTTTCTGCAGGTATTATTATTGTTATTAGCTATGATTCTGAAGTAGTATAAGATCTCAAAAGCTATTTCTAAGCATAAAGAATTTATCTTTTCCAGGTACAAAGTTGTATATTACCATCTTATTTTTCTTGTAAAATCTGTGGGCTTGGGTCACCAGGAGTGGAAAATTGATGACAACTAACAATATCACACACATATACCAGTAAAATATATTAGTGTACATTTCTGGTTTCAAATTGCATCTTGATTGACTAAATAGAGTCCCCCCTACTTTTGTTTAAGCCAGAATAACTGACTCAAACTCTCCCATACCCAATCAACTCTATAGATAAACTAAGAAAAACAACAATCACACTGAAGTAAGAGAGAAGCTAGGCAACTTGTAGGCTGGCTTTTCTCAGGAAATCAAGGAACAGGGCTACATCTCTTTCCTAATTTCTCCAGTTCTCATTCTCTCCTGTATGCTAAAGAGAATTAACTGGATTTAGTGTTTTTTGAAGCACTGCTCAAGAATCATTTCTTTAGGAATTAGCTGGGAGCTTGATTTATATCATGCAGATTCCAGTGCTATTGGGGCAGTCATGTGCTTATATTGATTTTATGACTGAAATGTAGGGGTGGAGTCTAGCCTGTTAATCTGGAGATAGCCATTGAGTAGCCAATGAGGCCTCTATGTGGGCATGGCTTTCTCCTGAGACTTCTGGGAAATCTCGCGATATTTCCCTCATGAAGATGGGAGTAAGTTTCAGAGATGATGAATCATGGACAAGACAACATGGCAGCATCTGAGAAGCTGGAAGAGCCGGTGGAGAGATCACACGCCTTTGCCCTGATGGAACCAGACCTCTGAAGCTGGGGTAGCCGCATGGAGACCTCTGCCAGCGATGACCTGCTTCTGCTGTTGTTGATGGGCGGAGTCTAGCCTATCAATCTGGAGATAGTTAATGAGATTTCTGTGTGGGTATGGTTTTCTCCTGAGAATTCTGGGAAATATGGCCGTATTTCCCCTTTGGAGGTGAGAGGCTCACTTCTTGGTCCCTTGGAGATATTCTACTGACAAGCTATAAGGCTGACTCCCTGTGAGACATCCCTGAGAAACCACATGGGCTTACCCTGATGGAACCAGAAATTTCAAGCTGGAAAAGTCACGTAGAAATCCCTACTAGCACTGAGATGCTTGCGAAGCCACAGAGAGGTCCCTGTCAGTGCTGAGATGCTTACAATGCCACTGGATCCTAAGAATTTCTTACCCAGTGACCAGTGATTGTCCTGCATTTGATGTCATTGCATATGTCTCATGAATCTGAAGAAGACTACATAGACTGATATTGGACATATGAACTAATATCAGACTTGTGGGCTTGGACTGGACTGGAATAGAATGCTTTCTCAATGCCCCATTCCTTTTGTATATAAATCTCTCCCTTATATACAGATGTGTGCTTATGAATTTGTTTCTCTAGTCTATCTGGACTAACACAGGTACCATGGAATCAGCTCCAACAAATAGCAATCCAATGCACAATAGAACAAAACACCTCACAGTCTTGTACCATTCTCACAATTGTTCCTGTGTGGAAGCAGAAAGCCTATCTGTCTCCCTCAAAGAGGCTGATGGTTTTGAACTGCTGGCCTTGGGGTTAGCAGCCCAATGCATTATCCATCAGGCCACAAGTGCTCCAACTCCACTGAGCCTAAACCTTAAAGAACGTACAGAAGGCAGCAGGAGCCACCTATTTCAACAAGGACCCCAGAGTAAACCTATCCATGCTAACTTGAGAACTCCTTTGGTATATTTTTTTGTACTTGTTTTACAGCGGCCGTCACCTAATCTAGTTTCAATTTGAGGATTGAGAGGGCAGGGGAGTAATCTAGCCTGTCAATCTGGAGATAGTCAATGAGACCTATGTGTGGGCATGCCCTTCTCCTGAGAATTCTGGGAAATGTGACAATTCCTTCTTGGAGGCGCAGACACTGTCTCTCTTGGTTCACTTCTTTGGAGACTCTACTGACAAGGTTTACTTCCTGCAAGACATCCCTGAAGAGAAGCCACATTGGCTACCCTTTTCCCCTGAGCTGGATAAGCCACCTGGATACAGCCAGACCTGTGCGGCTAGAAGGGCCACGTGGAGATCCCTGCCAGTGCTGAGATGTTTATAATGCCACTCATCCAAAATCATTCTACCCATCTGGCTTGTGATCATCCTGCATTTGGCCTCATTGCACGGATTTTGTGAGTCTGAAGAAGACTTTATAGACTGGTATCAGACAGACGGGCTAATATTAGACTTATGGCCTACAACTGGACTAGGTTGGGATGTTCTCTTAATGTAAAATTGCCTTTGATATAAAATTCTTATATACATATGCATGTTTATGGACTTGTTTCTCTAGTCTACACAGACTAACACACTTACCAATGGAGGTGACTCTGTGTTAAAAGGAGCATTATTCCATAGGTTTTCAAATCTGTGACTTCAGAACCCTTGAAGCTGGAAAAGCCACATAGAGAACCCTACCAGCACTGAGATGCGTGAGAAGCCATGGAGAGCCCCTTTTTTTCTGAGGCTCTGTTGCCTTATATACCATTCATGCCACCCAGACACAACTTCTTCTTCTTTCTATTTCCAATCCTCTATAAAGTATGACAATTTGTATCCTATTTGAAATATGTCCCTAAACTGGTGACATGGATTAATATGAACACTGACACTGACCTAAAATATACAGACTTTCCTGTCTGTGTTAGAACACTTGATGCCTACCTTATCTTCTAACTACACTTTTGTGTTTTGGTTTGTTTGCATCATCACATTTTCAACAGTCACAAAGAAAAACATAGCTTTAATGGACTGTGAAGTCATGAGCCAATCACAAAGGCAACACAAAATTCAATCATAAACACCTGCAACTCATTACAAATTTAGCAGCACAAATGCCAGAGGCTGTAATGGGTCTCAGATAGTCTGTGTAACTCTGCCAATATGCACCTATAATTTGGACTTGACATTTACAAAAAAGACAACATTTACAAAAAGAAAAGGGCAAAGAGTTTTACCAAATAGTCCCACTCTTTCAATTCTCCCCCTCCCAGCCAAAGCACTGCAGGAAAAAAAATCAATTCTAAATACAGGTGTTATTTTGTATTCCTTCTGGTGTGCTTATGAAACCAAATTAATTGATGAAGAATTTAAATCAATATTCACTAAGGGATTTAGAGGTATTAAATTTCTCCCAGAAAGTAACATTTTCTGTGTCTTTCCACTGAAAGAAAGAGGAGGGGCTGGGGTGTGATAGAATAGAAAGGAGGGGGAGGGAGAAAATAATGATTTTATCAAAAGGCTCTATTTTTAGAAGGTCTTTCAGTTTTGATTTAAGGATTAGTCGTAATCCATGAATGCAGACTGGAAATCTTAACAACAGAAAAAAAAATCTGTCACACTGGCAAATGTGGCTCGTTATAGCTGTCATTGTATGGCTGGGCAAGCATTCTGGACTCAGTTATCTGGAGATGTGAATTCTTGTTCTGGATTTGTCACTAATTAAATGACCTCAGAAAAGTTGTCTAAAGTTGCCCTGGGTTTTTGTTTTCTATACTTAAATGTTGCCGGATTGCAGACATTAGTTTTTCTTAATTCTACTCAGAAACCCGTGTTCCTCTCTAAGGATTTTTCCATTATAGTTACAGCCTGCAGACAGGTAAATTTTCTCTGTATGCTTCCTTCCTTCCACATCCTCTTGTATACTTTTCAAAGCATACGCCTACCTGAGACACAAACACTGTCATTAGTTACTGCCCTGATAAATCCTTTACCACTAAGGTGCCCCCTGTTCAGTGAAAACAAAAACTTAAAATGGTCCATCTCATTCTGGGATCTTCCTCAGGGCCTTCCTGAACCCATCCTCCCTGGACCTTTTGAAAACTGCTGCCCTTCAAGATCATTTGATTTCAACTGCAGAAAAGGAGCCTCGTTTCAATAGTTGAAGTCTAATAAGAAAGTGCAAATAACCCAAATCACAAGTCATTTTGTGTAAGGCTCCCACTTGGCCCCAAAGCCCACCATTGACACGTAGAATTGACACTTGTATAAGGAATTTCCATTTATTTTCTACAAGTAAGGGAATTGCTCTCATTTCCCTTTCTCAAAAGTTCCATAAAATTTTTTTTGTCATTTCTCCATGTTATACTCCCACTAAAGAACAGCTGTGTTTAAATTGAACATATAAACACCTCCCATGTGTTACCCTTTTGTTTCCCACACATGCCAGTAAGAACAAAGAACATGGGCTATCTATGATGGAGGGAGTTCACTTCCATGTGTTTAGATGCTAAGTGACAGTGTGGGATGATTAAGCAATTACACAGACCCCCAGACCCCCATGCTAATCTGTCCTAGGAGTGTCGGGGTGCGATGCAGTTAGGTTACGAATCAATTTTTCCCATAAGAAATAACTGAAAAGAGATTCACCCATCCTTGACAACCATATTTTTGCCCCAACATTGCCTTTTTGAACAAAACTTTACACAGGAACTTCACAGTAACTAAGTTCAGATTTAAATAATAAAATTTAAATAAGAAATACATTTTAATTTTTAACAACTCTAGTATGGCCCATGCTTTGAGATTGATGAGGATCTGGATCTGTGGACATGGAGGCGGAGAAGCAGTATGGAGAGAGGGAGTCCTTGTTTGGAAGAGAAATTCCCTTCCATAAAATCAACTGGTAGCTGCTTTTTCAGATTTTTCCTCTAGGGCTTGGCTGGTTTTCTCTAAAAAAGATCTAATGTAGTCTGCTTCCTTATCATCATGATTCTTCTCAAAACACTCTTTTTTAGGACCATGTTTCTTTTTATCTACAAACAGTACAAAAAGCCACAAAAAAGTAAGAGCGTGATAGCAAAACGCTCGACACAGCTGCAAAAGGTTTAAACAACACATACCGACAAAGCCAAGGAACGCCAAGTGGCCCAAACGCGAACTGCGTTATTTTACAAAAATCACGTGCATAGGGTCGGATTTTCGTTTGCGCTCAGATGCACAATTTTCTCCACCTTTCCCATCCACATGTGATTATGTCGAGTACTGATGCGCTCGAATTGAGTAGCGGGGTTCTCCTGTAGCTGCTCATTAAAAGTCTGGCAGTTCAAATCCACTCGGCGACCCTAAGATCCGCTCCCATAAACTGTACAGCCTTGACCACTCCATCCCCACCTTCATCTGCCATCGTGTCTCTGCTCGAGGGCAGGATAAACTGCCCGAGTCCGTTTCTGAGACTGAAAAGCCGGTCTTTCTCCTGGTTTTCGAAAGAGAGACCCTGCGGTTAGCAGCCCAATGAATTAACACGAAGCCAGCACGGCTCTGTCCCACTGTATTTTTACGTGTTAAGAAAATCACCTTGATGTTACCTGGCAACGACGAAAGCAGCGTAGGATCCCGGCTGGCCTAATGGTCGAGAGCTTCATCACAAGGCAAGAGGTTGGTGTTTGAGCAACAACAACTCCGACATCTGCGTCTCCTTTGGGGGATTACCAAACACCATTCTTTCCCACAGACGTTCTCAGAGCGGTTCTCCCTTGCTACAGTGTGGGAAAGTTCTCCTTGTGAGAGAAAACACCTGGGACACCGCAAGGGCGAGTAAGGTAGCTGGGGGGAAACCAATTAAATCTAACTAGAAAGGGTAGCGGTGGCCAAAGGTGGCTGGAGGGTGTCTGTAAATTGGATCCGCCCATTATTTTTGTTTGTTTGTTTCTTGGGCGGGGGGGGAGGCTCATCACTGGCCTCTGGCGGGAGTAGGAGGCCCAACCTTGCTCCTGGAGAGCTGCTGCTGAATTTGAACCGCCAATCTAGTGCCGCCCGTTATTTTTACCGTTTTGAGAAGAAATAACATTCACAGTGCGTACTGGATTCCAAACCCTGTACTCTCATGATAAAAAATATACATATAAAGAAAAGGAATAAAAGAATATGTTCGGTACATTTATAATCCGGGCTTATGGGTGGTCAGATTTGAGGGGAATCTTATTCATTTTGCTTTTGTTTATACAATACCTGTAATTCAGAAGATGGGCTCTGAACAAATTAGCAAACTCTGGAAATCTGCTCACCATGATGGGAATTTTGAGCCTCCCCCTAAACCCCCATCAGTGAAACGACTTCTCTGTTCCAGTGAACTCTCCACCTTCCCATGTTTCTGTGAGTGCTCCGTGTGGGTAAATTATGAGATTATTCCTAACCTTGTCAGATTCTGATGACATACTGCCTACTCTAATATAAAGGAGCAATTCATAATGTACTCTTTCAAGTCTGCACGGGTTTCAAGTTCTGTGGCTTTGCAGCTGCCACTGTTCTGGTCTCCACAGCACATTCAGCAGAGGGGATGCCTTAGGGGACCCCACAGAGAGCTGAGAGCAGGTTTTACTAGCGAATGCTCCTTGTCACAGCGGCATTGGGGTGGCATTAGAAGGATGCAAAGCAGATGTTTGATAAAAGTGACCCTGCCCCATCTCACAGCACTGCTAATATAACGATGTGGCATGTGATATTGATGAGGTCACCTTTGGGGAACTACTGGGTGGGGCCCAGAACAGACAGAAACTCTAAGATGGCCAACCACTGTGTCAAGAAGCTTCATGGAGGAATTCTTGGAGAGTGGAATAATGGTCCTATGCAGGCAAGTCCTCAAAGGCAGCAAGCATAGGAGACAGTTTTCATTGTGTGTGGATGGGGAGCACAGCGCAAAGGATGACTCCACCTTTGCAGCCCTCATGAGAATGTGAAGCATCTCCCATCAAATTAAGAAGCCAAGAGTTTGAGAGCAGACATGGTATTCCTGTTGTCAAGGGATCCTTTGGATCAAGGTGGGGAGGGGGGGTGGTCAGAAAAAAGCAGGCCAGGACTATGAAGTGTACCGCTTCAGGCACCAGTCTCCACACCATCTGGGCACTTGGTCTTGTAGCTGATGACACTCTTCTGGGGCAGCCAAGCTTGCCTCTTGGATGGCTGCTGGAACACTGCCTGCTCTTAAATACACACCATTTCTGAACTGGCCTGACAAAAAGCAGGGCAAGCAAGGGGTTAGGGCAAATCGTAGTTCTGCAATCCTCATCTAAGCCATGGGGAGAACTCGACGGGGCCCTGGGGGTGTAGTGAGTGACAGGTGGGCTGCAAACCACAAGGCCAGCCATGCTGTGTCACCAGCCTCCTGAGGGTGAAAGATGAGACTTTCTATCCCTACAGAAGTCATTCTACCCTGTCCCATAGGTTCACTGTGAATCAGAGTTCACTCAATGGCAGAGTGAGACAGAGAGAGAGATGAGAATTTGAAGGAGCAGAAGGAATAATGTCCCCATCATTGTAGGGATGACATGGGGCCAGACTGTCGTTCACTCTGCTTCACATCGGGTCACTTTGAAGCAGCACCAACGTGAGGGCCCCTCGCAATGGCAACAAATGTAGCGTCATTGGATATGCAGAGGCAGTGTCTTTGCTCACTCGGCTGCCTCCTTGACTAATGGTCTATCTGCAAACGGTTGAAAATGCAGTTCGCTTCGTACTTCCTCTGCTGCTGAGTAAAACCTAGCCCGCGGCTCTCCAAGATGTTCTGCTTAGTTGCACCTTCAGCCTCACGCTTCTGGAGTTGGCAGCTTATCCCATCATAGGGCTAAGAGACATTGAAGAGTGTTTCTTTCTCAACCTACTAATTAGGTCTGGGTATCTGACCTTATTAATCTCTTCAAAGAAACCTCATCAAGAAGCACTGCCTTAAAAGAAGAAAATACTGTAATGTTCTTTGAGTGAGAGAGAGCATGGGAGGGAAGATTGAAACTGCAGAAAAGGTTTTCAGGAGGAGCAAATATCCCTAAGTATCGATACACTCTTGAGAAGGCCTTTTATTTTCATCATCTGAACATAGATATACTATTTAACCAGCAAAGAATGACATGCTCACAAAACATAGTGTGTCATCAACTGTACTAATATGGGAGAAGCCCACATGAGTCCACACTTTAATGTGTTCCTTCATCTTCTCTATAAGAATATAAGCACTCATCAAGATATTCAATTATATCATCTATATTTGCCTTACAACCATCAAACTCTATTTCTGCTTGGTCTATTAGTTTCTATTTAAACTGTGCTTTTGTTTTCCTCTTAAATTCATTGATCTTCCAGGGTCCTGCAAGCAGCAGCTAGAGTGCTTTACCAACACGTGAGCTTTATTTCTTCACAAAGAACTCCCAGATCACTAATGAACTTTCTCATGGATAAAAAATGAAAAGGATCGTACACATCAAGAACTCTCTAGTTCCTCCTATGTTTGGCCAGATTGACTAGAGAGACAAATCCAGATTCTCTTCTATGTGTAAGAAAGAGCTTTATACCAAGAAGTAATTATATGTCAAGAAAACCACCTAGCCCAGTCCTTCTCAAAATCATATATTTGATACTGACACAAAAATGCTTCTTCAGACTCATACAATGACAAGCAAAGATGCAGAATCACAGTTGGTGGGTGTAGAGTCCTGTGGTAAAATTGCTTGATTCTGGCAGCCACCAGGGTCAGCCAGCAGGAAAGTTAAAGTAGAGAGAGAAGGAAGGTTCCCAAGCCCTCCTTGTGAACAGGCCATGCTCGCAAGGTGGCACCATCAAGCTATGACCTGATTGACAGATTGGGCCCCACTCCTACACTTTTATATCTCTTCAAGTTCACTTGAAATTATGTAACTCTCACACCTTCAGAGTTTTATTTTCTTTCCTCATCTCTCCTACTTTACACCAGCTAACATGGTAAACCTGATACAAAGAAGAACATGAGTGCCATGGACGCTACGTCTTTGCTCCAGATTGAATGGAAGTAGAAATAGAGGGTAGTGGTGGATACCTGTGTACAGGACTTAGGAAAACAAAGATTCAAATTCACACTTCAAGGGAACCCTAAAATTGCAGCTGTTGTCATTGTAAATTGCCTAGAATTGACTCTGACTCTTGGTAATCTTATATACAATAGAATGAGATGTACCTGCTTCTTTGCTGTCAGCAAGATCACTGTTATATTTGAGCCCATTTTTGTGGCCAACATATTACTTAATCTCAAGTTTGTTTCCTGGTTGACATTCATGACTAAACATTGAGCTAATAACAGGAAGGTTGGCTGTTCAAATTCAGCCAAAGATGCCTCTAAATACAGGCCTGGCAATCAGCACGTGGTTTTGGTGCTGGTCCCAGAGTACTGTTGTAAAAGGAAATGACAAGCAGAGTACCAGGCTTAAGAGATCACACAATAAATTGTATATTACTAGTGTCCCCAAAAGGAGCCCTATTTGGCATAGTGGCTAATCAAAAGGTCTGTGATTAAAACCCACCAATTGCTCTCTGTAAAAAAGATGGAGCCATCCGCATCTGCAATGATTTGCTACAATTCTCTGTGTAATGTGGTCACTATGTTTGGGGATTGATCAAAAACAATGCATTTGGATTTTTGTTTACTTATATAAAAATCCTCTACATGATAGTGTTTATTGTTCTCAATGTACTATGCAAAAGTAAACACTTTAAATTTTTTAATAGTACAATTTAGTTCTTATGGCTGAGGTTTTGCAATCTATGCTTAAAATCTTTTTGGTTTTTTTTTGTAACTCCAAGCTTTATTTTCCTTCTACCCTCAACACAATGGAATGATACAATGTCACAATAAGGGGTTCAAACATGAAAGCAAGTGTGAGGATGACACAGGAACAGACCTTGTTCTGTTCTGTTGTTTATAAATTCACCAAGTGCTGGAACCAACTCACGGCACCTAACAAGAGGTTTTGTTTTATTTTTAATCCCATTAATCTGAGCCATCAGTTCTACAGGGTAATTAAGCATAAACACAAGCACAATCCCCTAAATCGAAGGGTGACTCTCTTTCATTTTGAACTATTGCTGAAATCTAATCAGTGGCCTGTTTCCATCCTTTTGTCTTCAAAGCCATCTAGTCCCTGGCAATCACGCTCCAACAGGAAATCTCTATGATGCTTCTATGTTCACTGAATGTGCTTGTTTGTCTTCTTCTCCGTACAAGGAGGCCTGCATTAACATTTCCTGTCATTCCTGGAAAAAAGAAAAAGAAAATGCAAATGCAAAGAGGAAGCAAAGCACTAATCCACTCTAGTTGGTCTGGGAGACATATGGCCTACAGAGTCATTTAATCCAGCCCACCACAGAATCTGAAAATTGCTTCTTCCAGCCCCTGCTGTACCAAAATGCGAATGCAGGCAGAGCCAGCTCCGAAACAAGAGATCCTGAGTGCTGTTTCTATGGGGCAAGGCCACAGAGGTGTGCAACAGTGGGGGGTTATGAATTCAATTTACTCATATTCAGGGCAGTGAAAGAGAAGTGACTGTAGTTGCATTCTCTCTCACCAAACTCTAGGTTATATTTAAAGTAAGTCATTCAAGCCCTTCCACTCATTAAGAAGAAGCAATCACGAGCAGGATCTGACCCACAGAACAAAAGGGGGATTTTCAGAAATTCAGAGTTCCCATGGATATAATCATTGCTTACTGAGGCTAAAGTGACGGTGTTGTCCTTTGATTGATAATCATGCTAATTTCTGAAAATAGCCTCTTCAATCTGTATAAACACACACACACACACTTTACAAGTGATTGGTGAAATATATGGATTCTTTAGGAGTAAATAATATATACCCTTGCTTGAACATCCCCCCTCCCCCCACCTTTTATTTTCCCTCCAAAGTATCTTGGATGCTTTTCCTGAGTACATGGGCTTAAAATACATAAGGATACCTCTTGGGAAAAAAATGGAAAACACTTGATTTCAAGGAGTTACCCTTCCTTCAATAGTTTCATTAGTTAGTTCCCTCATAATGTCTACTTCAATTTTTTATTTTATTATTTTATTTGTCTTTGGGGAGAGTCGCCTTAAGTGGGCTTTCATTACCGTCGGATGGGAGCATGTCCACACATGAGCACTGCAGTTGCATCCATTTAATCCAGTAGCCAAGATATCATCTTTCGTGCAGTATAAAACACCTATAGGATATATAATTCCATAAAGATATGTTCAAGGATTAAAAGAATTGTCCTTCTCACCCAACAATATATCGCCATGATATCCCAGAAAATTATAAGGCACAAATAAGTGGTGTATGAGCCTCCTTTAACTGCAAGTCACTGCTGGGTTTGCCGAAAGTGTCTGTTTCCTATCCTCAGACAACTCTCTGAGTATGTGCTGTTGTAGAGGTTTTCAAAAACATGTGAATTCTCTTCTCTTCTCTCCTCTCTTCTCCTTTCCCCTCCCCTTCTTCCCCTCCCCCCCTGTTATTTATCTAATTGATTCCAACTCACAATGACCCTATAAAATAAAGCAGAATTGTCTCTGGGAGTTTCCAGACTGTAAATCTTTACAGTAACTAAAAGCTTGATTTTTGCCCCCGACAGAGAGGCTGGTGGTTTGAAGTGACAAGTTTGTGATGAGCAGCCTCCTATGTCGCCCACTATGCTACCCCAGTTCCTTATACATTCAAAAAGTAAAATTAAGTCAACACCTATCAGAAGGCAAAAAAGCTAAAGCTGACATAAAACGAAAACAAATAAGTGGATTCTATGCACTGAAAGAGGGGGTGTTAGATTGAGAGAGAGAATAACTAATTCACGAGACTCTGTGAACACATCATAGAAGCATCTTCTCGGTGCTTGCGTAGGTCGTGAAGGTAGTGACTGTAACAAGTAGGTCCTCGATCCTTTTTCATTGGTTTGCTTATCGCGGTGGTATAGCTAAAGCAACTTTGAAACAATTTTAAATGAAGTATACAACTGTGAATAAAAGTAAATATGTTGATGTTGCTGAAAGGAGAGGTCTCCTTGACAAAGTTGTTTGCTGTTGTCTCCCCATGCTAAGTTGTGGGTCACACTGTTGTCATCTACAGATTTTCCTTTGCCTACTACTCAAGGCTACCTTAGCTTGGGGGCTCCACTGAAATCTTCTAACAAGCAATCACTGCACATGAGTGGTGGCTGCCTCAGAAGTGCATTCGTCACAATCAAACTCAGGTCTCTCACATAGAAGGGAAAATCCTACCAGGGAACAACCAGAACATTCTTCTCTAAAAGGAGAGAGTTGCAAATATGTAATAAAATGAGGGCACCCGAGGCCAAAACCCACTGCCATTGTCTTCATTCTGACTCATAGCAATCATGTCACAGGATTCCAAGAATGTAGATAATTTTGAAGCCAGCACTCTCTTCTTTCTCCCTCTGAGTTAGTTGCTGGTGATTTTGAACCACTAAACCTTATCATGAGCAGCCCAATGTCTAACCTGTAGCATGAAAAAAATGACTGTATTATTTGGAATTGAGGAAACTCGTATGAACTCATGATTTTATAAATATGTCTGGGCTGAGCCCCGGTGGTGTAGTGGTTGAGTACAGGACGGCGACCCACTGGCTTGGCGGTTCAAATCCAGCAGCAGCTCTCCAGAAGCAAGGCTGGGCCTCCCACTCCCACCAGAGGGCAGTGATTCCCCCCCCCAAAAGTAAATAAAAATATGTCTGTGTGCATATGTATATATATTTATGTATATTTGTATGAGTTTACTGAAAGGACCTACTATTAAAAATGTCACAGTAGCTAAAAATGCACCGAATGTCTAGACCTTGCCATGTGCCAATGGAAAGATTGACAGGAAAAAAATGTTGATTTTGCAAGAAAAGTGTAAATAAAGTTGAAACATCAACATCGTTGTGTCACAGAAAGTAAAGAAATACAAACTAACAGGAATTAAAAACGAGATGCCTCTTAATTACATAGGCACTAGATTGAAGAAGCCCTTACTGACCAAATCTGGGACAACTTAGTACTAAAACATGTAAAAGTTTAATGGATTATAAACCACTCAGGCTCGAGGAAGAATGAGCCACTGAAGTTGGTATATGTTCTGAACAACTTCCACAAATCAATAAGTGGAAAAACAAAGGGTGAAGGGAGGGATCATGCTTACCGAAGAATGCCAAGTGAATGAAAAGTGTTAGAGTTAGAAATATTTATAATTCTGCAACAATTTTTCAACTAATATGGGAAAATACTGACTTTGCTAAAATGCATCAGTAGATACTTGGTCTAGAAAGAAAAATTTGATGAGTATCAGAATATTTTCATGGCAATAAACAATCTCTTTGTGAATTATTTAATTGCTGCAATTAAAAACCAGTCCCTATATGGAAGCCTGACATCACTTAGATTGAGTCACCAAAATTAACATCTTAAGTAAAAGTGAGATGATGTCCTGAAGAGCTCACCTAACTTATATAATATTTTAGTTGGGAATATATCAAATAACAACAAAACGTGAGTAACAGCCTACTAAAATACTTTAAATGGATTGTTCTTTTAAAATAGCACTGTCACCAAGGACAAAGAAAAGCTGAGAAACTAGCTCTAATGAACGAAGATTCAAGAGCGTGACACCTAAAAGTCATACATTACCCTAGACTGCAATTGTGCACTATAAGATACTTTATACTTTAAAGGACATTACAGGATTAATTCACCAAGTTGGGATACGAACAGTAAACTAGATAAAGCGACCTGAGCCAAACCCATGCTAAATTCTCTTATCTTGGTGATTGTACTATGAGACATAGGGGAACATGATTATTCTTATAAAATATATAAGTGCTTCAAAGAGTTCATGGGAAAATTAAATGAAAATAATTTTCCCGTGAACTTTTTGAAGCTCCTCCCAAATTGAGCATTTAATCATGAAGGGACCACAATGTAGACCACTTACTTTAAAATGATATGGAGAAAATGTGTATACATTTTATGTGTATTGGTATGTGTAAACCCATGCATACACATGCTGTTCCCCACTTATGATATATTCAAATTAGGATGAAAGCATTTATGACTGTATGTTCCCACAGTTCGACTGATTAATAAAGTGTACTACATACAATGTAGCACTGCGTAAATTGCTGATGTTATTCTTGTGTTCATGAACAGATATTTATATGTAATATTACCAAAATCAAAATATAAAAAATAGGGTTTTATATCCTTATAATAAAAGGCAATAAAAATGAAAGCTACAAAAAGAGCTATTTTACTGATGTCAGAAAACTATACTGTAGAGTCATCAAAATTGAAACTTGAAGTAAAATTGATACTAACTCTGAATACAAGTAGATGGCAATATAAATGTACAGGTGAATGGATGGATGGATGGATGGATGGGTGGGTGGATGAATAAATATATGAATAAATAGATAAATTTGTTGTCATTGTTCCAACTTATCTCTGACTCATAGCAAATAGTTATGCACCATTTTCTTGATCATTGCTATACAGGGATACATTGCTAAAGACATTACGTATTTGAGGTGCATTTCAATCTAGGGAGGTTCATTTTATAGAACTATATTGGGCATTTTGTTGTGATTTTCATTGAATAATTTAAAGAAGCATATGGTCCAGTTAATCTCAGTCTGAAATGTAGACATTTTCTCTATTGAAATCTGTCTAACATGGATGACCTTTTAGATGATATTTGAAATATTGGTGGCAGAGCATCAAGCATCTTAACACACAAGTTACCACAACACAACAAAGAGACAGAGAGTTGCAAGAAAGGGAGATAAAGAGAAGGGAGACGAAACGTGGCAGATAAATGAAGCAAAAGAGTAACAATAGGTGAATCGGGGGAGCTGGATAGAGACTTTTTTATATACTACTTGTAATGTTTCTGTATGTTTTAAGTTAAAATTACATATGGAAAGTTGAAATGATTATAAAGGCGAGCAATGCAAACAGAACTCCATCCCAGTGGGAATATGCATTAAAGCTGTGCATGTAGTACCTAATGAGCATTTGGGGGGGGGATTTTTTAATTTCATGCTGTGGCTATAAGTAAGGATACAGAATAAAGAAGGCCACCTAATGGCTCCTACGAAATGAATCATGAAAAGAATGTACAGGAGGGAAAGACGTGTTAAATGCCTATTAGTTTCCAACAAGTGGTAGACTGAAGTAAAATATGTTTAAAAAATACTTAGCTCAATTCGTGGTTGCTCAGGGGAATTGCTATGCTGTGGCTCTAATCTAATTTTTCTACAGAACGATTGTCTGAGAGATACTCCTGGGAGAAACACGTTGCGAATTTTGGAGAACACTACACACTAGAGTCTGGTCTCTGGATCCACAACTGATAAAGGTATGATATTTACTCATGAAACTCACTGGATGGAATACACAGGCCTCAAGTGTACTGCATCTTTGAAAAGAGACAAAGGAGAAACTCAATATCATAAGTTAGGAAAAAGCCACTTGCTGCCTGTGGAACAGATAAAACATTGCTCCTATTCAAGAGAAAGTTGCAGCTGAAGAAATTAAAACTGGTACATGAAAGCCATCTATCACCTTGGGTATGATACACCTGAACTTAGAGGACACCTTAGGAATATTCGAACGCTAAGTACTGAAGACCAGAAGAGCATCAAGTATCAAGTATAAATAAAAATAGGAAAAGGTCATCAAAAGACAGAAGGGGGGTGGTGCAGAAAGCCAAATTGATGTCAGATGATACTCCAAAACTTACTCTTGGATATACAGTGAGAAAGGTGAATGGAAAAAGCAAGGAGGTAAAAGAGTTGAAGAGATTTCAAAAGACAGCTAAAGAAGAAAAACTACGGTAATGAAGTAGGCAAAAAATTTGAGTTAGAAAACTACAAAGGAGGGGCTGAGCCCCGGTGACACAGTGGTTGAGTGCAGGACTGAGGCCCACTGGGTTGGCAGTTCAAATCCAGCAGCAGCTCTCCAGGAGCAAGGCTGGGCCTCCTATTCCCAACAGAGGGCAGTGATGCTCCCCCCCCCCCCGCCAAACAAAGGAAAACAAAAAACAAATGAACAGAAAAATGGGAAAAAAAAACTACAAAGGAAATGGATGCTGGACATTTCTTAAGCTAAAAGAATTGAAGATACATTTCAAATTTCAAGTTACAATATTGAAATATTCTCTGAGCAACATGTCAAATAGGGAAGAATCGGGAAGAAGGAAGTACACTGATATGATCACTATATCAAAGAGAAATGGCTGACTTTAAGGCATTTCAAGACACAGCATCTGATCAAGAACAAGGAAATTAGAGGAGGAAGTTGCATCATAAGTATTGGTGAAAAATAAAGCTCCAGGAATTAAGATGTTTCTATTAAAAGGTACAATAATTTAACAAAAGTGTTTATTTAAATGTCACTTTGAGGACTATGGTACCCTGACTTCAATCATTGTATTTTCAATAGTTGGCATACTATTGCACAATAAATATGCATATAAAAGCTGACCAATGAATAAAGAAAACAAGAAAAATGGTCAACATTGAATTCCAGTGCTGAATAAAAATATTGAATGTATCAGGGACTACAGAAAGATGAACTCATCTGTCTTGGAAACACAGAGCCAGAATATTCTATAGAAATGAAAATGGTAAGACTTTGTTTCCTACAAAAGGATAGGTGATGAGGAGGGCCTGATCCCTGTAAAAGGGCATCAAATATGGCAAATTGGAAGATGAGCAAAAACAGGAAGACATTCAAGAAATATAGTTTCACAGTAGCTGCCACCATGGGCTTAAAGGTAGCAACCACCATGAGGATTAACAGAACCAGGCAGGCCGTTCTGGTCTGAAGATGGTTACCATGAATTTGAACCAATTTGGTGGCACCCAACAATGACAGAACAGGAAAAAGAAGCACTATCATCAGTGGTGGTAAAGGGACTTGTACAGATGGAAGCCACTGATGCGACACTTCTACATTCATGAGTGAATTCACTCCTCTTTTTTTTTCTCTGGGCAAATCAGTTAAACCAATTCATCTGAAAATACTTTCCAAATTGCAAAGCATCATAAAATGCAGAGTATTAATTTTTGTTATTATTATCAACCTTTTCAAAGCTGGCACTGATATTGTTACATAAAAGGGAATATAAACACAAAGAAAGACATAAAATCATTCAGCCAACAGCAAAGCAGACATATTCATGCAACAAAGACTTTTTTGCATATAATGGGCCAGGCACTCTTTCCGCTTTTCAGTACTCACACCAAGGAATAAGTGCATCAGTACAGCAAAAGATTACAGCAGCATCGGCAGTAAATGCTTTAATAAGATGTGTATGTAATTTGTTGTTGTTGGAAAGACTATGACTTCAGGCACAGGCACCTATTAATTAAACTGATTATTAGTATAACAAATCTGTGCCAGAGTACAAGCAAGGGAAGGAGAATTCCCCTTTGTTAAATATTCACCACGTGGGTCCTGCTCTCTTGTTCCTATCAAGGCACAAACTGCACCTCTTTAAAAAACACTTGACAGTCAAAACACCCTGTTCTTTCTCCGCCATGAAAACGGAGACCAAAATGCATGGTCTAACCTACAATTGTGCTATCATATCCCCAAAAGTACAGAAAAGCCTGGTTTGATTTCAGCAAGGACATGTTCTTATTGATCTCTATAGCAGCCACAGTAGACAGGAAATGAGCAGATGGCAATGAAAGGAAAATGAGTTATATCCTTTAAAAAATATTATTATTAGAGCTCTGTTGACTCTTTTTTTAAAGATTATTTAATATATGAATCATGTATTTCACTCATCTGAAATGTTCTGTCTATTCTGACACAGTTATATAACACATTAATAACATCATTGGTATCTTCAACCCCCTCATATTGTCATGTCTTGAAGCTGTAAAGAGGTGAAAAAGGAATGGAAAGAAGAATGGAAAAAGAAGTGGGAAGGGAGAAAAGGAATAAATTTGGTGTATATTTCACTTCGTTGACTGTCAGGAGATTTTATAAATTATTAGGGCAAGTATTTAGATAGAATTTAAACTAGATGAATTATTTAATAAACAGATGCCAAGTGGAAATGCATAATTTATTGTTGATATGCATAAATTGCTTTAAGGATTCCACGGGTTTTCCTTGTTTGCTATACAAAAATATCCCCACACATAACCCTGTGAGTCTCTGAGGGAAAACTGTTGAGACTGTCTCACTCACTTACTCACTCCACTGCTCTTTATTTCAGCAATGATTTATACAATAAATAAATTTTATATTGTGTTTCAGGGGTATCTGATTAATTAGATAAATAGGAAATTAAAGAGTAAAAAAAAACTCACAGAGGCTTAATATGATCACTTTTTTTGAGCTAAATTTTGGCCACTTCTCAGAAGTTAGGATCTGGATTGTCATTCACCATTCTGAGTCCAATAAATGCATTCTTCAGTAGACAATTCAAAAGCATTTTTCTATCTCACACATTATAGTATGGTCACTTTTCTTCATCTAACAGATGTAATAAAAACATATCATAAAACCTATTGTGTTGTTTTAATGATTGGTTTATCTATAGGTGTCATCAGTAGATTGGGAAGTTCTTGGAACTCAGAGAACATGTAATGCTCAAATCAAAAGATATGTAAGGTATCCTTCAAATAGTAAATGCTGTGGGGTAGGGGAAGGGGAGAAGTATATTCGGACACTAAGAATATGGCCAGTGACTCTTGAAATTTAGTGCCTAGATTTTAGATGATTCCATTTCTTCATCTCTAAAACATACAGCATGAGAGATGCTACCAAATACTATTTTTATGATAACAAAATTAATTAATGGATGAGAAATTGATGCAAGAAAATATGGTCTGGGACTGGATGAGAAGTCCAATTTGAAAGATGGTAGTATATAGACAAGTGTTCTAGAAGTACCGAAGCAATAGAAGAGAGGAACAAATGAGGATGTACCCTTAAGTTCCCTCATAAAGTGCTTTGGTAGATAATCACTGGAGTGGGTAGATGCCGATTTCATTTAGTTTTACTTTCTGTCTGAAATGAGTTAGCTGTGTAACTTGTGCAGGGGGTGGGGGCAGGGTTGGAGAGAGCACCATACTTCCTAAAGCATAGCATGTCTATCTGTAAACTTCGAGGTTTGGAATACATTTTGGCTAAAGTTTTCTCTAGTGATTCATCTGTATTATTTATTATGTAGGCAGAGGTTTGCAACTGACTATAACCCTTTTATTTATTATTATAAGGTGAAGTATTGATCATAGAAGTTTTTTACATTATTATTATTTAATGTGGAGCTAAGGTAAGTCAGATAAATGTTACTGAGTTTGTAGACAGGTGGAGTAATCAAATAAGAACAGTAAAAGAACAGCTTATTAGTTGGAAGTTATCTTTTCATCAAAAGGGGAAAATGGCAATTCTGTGCTAATAATAGCAAATGTTAGTACAATTATCACTTTCCTGGCCTGAACCACTGCTTTATCAAATGAAGCAGGATCTGTAAGCTGACCTCAACATTTTTTTCTGTACATTTTTCCATGTCCCTGATAGGGGGAAATATATTTTCTCATATGGATATTAGCATAAGGACTGCTCCAGTTAATTGATGATCTCTATAAAATCATTGACTTTCCTTCTTACTTATCTTTCTCTGTCTCTATTTCTCCTGTGCTTGGAGACCTTGGGCATTATCTTTCAGTATACATGCTTGCATTATAAGCACAGCTTCCCATTCTGACCTAGTAGGCCTTCTTTTGAATCATTTTCCTCCTTTCCCCAAGATTATAAAAGCTTCTAGTTGCACTCTATTTACAGGCTACAAATGAGATCCATTCCTAAGTGTGTCTAAGTAATCTCTAAGTCAAATTTGCTTGTAAGTCAGAACAGGACCCTAGGATTCTAAATTGGAGTATTTTCAATTATTAAAAAATTCCACATACAGCATGTGAAAGTGATTGTGAAGAACTCTTTATGAAAAGGGGTTGCTTCAATGGTTTATAGCTGAGAAAATAAGTACATAATATTAATGGGCAAGTACTAGCTGTAAGTCCATGTTTATAACCCAGTTCACAACTGTGTGTGTGTGTGTGTGTAGTGGTGGTTGTTGATAGCTGTCACTCAGTCCAGTTCAAGTGATTGTGACCATACACATAACAGAACAAAACATTTCCTCCTTGAGAATCTTCCTTCTCTTCACTTACTAGGCTTGATGTCATGTCCTCCAGGGAAGATCCCTCCAAATAGCGTGCCCAAAGTCTCACAATTTACCCGTCAGAAGACCATTCTGGTTATACTTCTTTCAAGACGGATTTGTTCCTTCTTCTGAAAGTACATGACAAATCCAACCTTCTTTGCCAACACCATGCTTAGAAGTCATCAGTACTTCTTCATATCCTTATGAATTGTGCTTTAGGTTAAGGTGTTATCAATACAGAGAGTTAGTCTTTGGTCTTCATTAGCAAATACTTCAATTTCTTTTTTATTTTGAGTAAGATTAGGCCATATTCATCTCAGGTTATAAACAAGTCTTTTTGATATATTTAACTTCTCAAATCATTTTTTTATATTTTTTGCTATTTTTTGATATATTTTAACTTCTCAAATTATTTATCCAATAGATAAAGATATTGAATAGATATAGTGAGTGGACACACACTTTCACTGGTTTTATATCATGCATTATCACCTAATTCTAATAGAATGGTTGCATCTTGTGGACCTATGTAAGCACAAATAAGCATTCTGAAATTCCTGTTCTTTACAGAATAACCCAGAGTTTTGTATGATCCACTCAGCCAGATACTATTGCATACTCAAGAAAACAAGGGTCAATATTTTTATGGTATTCTGTGCCTTCAGCCAAAATCCAGCTGACAACAAAAATGAGATGCCAACCGATCTTCTGAATGGAGTTTCTGGCAACAGGTTCCTGCTTATATGTAACTTTAAACATTTTTTACTTGAATGTGATATTAATTTAATATCATTTAATCATTTCTTTGGAATGTTCATAGATATGGATTTCTTCCGATGGTCTTACAAATATCTGTTTCATAGACCATGTAAGAGCTTCCAGTGTTACATCTATTGAAAAATCTCTAATGTCTTCCTGCCTCTTTCTGGATCCTTGCTTTTTACCATTGTTTTCAAGACAGCTTAGACTTCTTCCTTTGATTACATGGTTTGTTTTGTTTTTATCATATGGTACCTCTTGTTTGAATGTTGGCCTATTTTTCTTTTGGTAGAGTGACTCAGTGTATTCCTTTCATCTTATTTTGATATATCCTGTGATATATTTTAATGTTTCTGAAAACAGGTAACACCTCAAAATCTACAGTAGTCCCAAATAGAATATAAGTGCATCTTCCTGTTTCTTTGCATCAGAGTACCCAAGGTACAGATTGTATTTATGATAAATCCTACCCTAAGATTTGTTTTTCTCCTAGATGTTATATTTTAAAACATTCAATGTTTACTATAAAGTTATTTTATTTTTATGCATAGAGTAAGTGTGTGGAATAGCCTATAGTACATAAATCATACAAATGAATTATGATAATGTAAACACACTCAAAAAGGCTTTTCTAAAGTCCTTAAAGTCATTAAATTACTTTCTAAGTAGATTCAGAAACACAAGATAAGATATCCTGGTTAAATTCAATTATTGTTCTTTATAGTATGTTTTGATAGCTTCATTCCACTTGTATGTGAACATTTGACCTCCTTCAGAACAGAGTTGGACTCCACAGACGGTGTGAACAGTTAATGCTCTGGGAGGCTAACATAGAGGCAAGGGAGTTTAGTGCACCCAGATGCACCTGAAAAGAGAAGTCTGACACTTTCCTTGCAAAACAATCCACATGAACAGCCTGTAGAGCACAATTCTACCCTGACATATATGAAGTCCAACCATGAGTTGGAACAAATTCAGGGCAACCGGTTTGCTTGCCTACTTGTTTGCTTTGACAGGATACTTGTACCATAAAACCTTCTTCTACACCATTAAATGATTATCATGCAAACACTTTTCTTGTCTCAGAAGGCATTTTCTTGGCTGAATGTTTTCTCTGTACCAGGTTCTACGCAAAAAACTTTTCATGCACATGGCATGTCTAGCATTCAGTGTACACATGTCCTTTTACCAAATTCCTTTGTGCTGTTCTTCTTCCTGGGTTTTAACCCATTCTTACCCCAATGTGTGATATGCTGGCCTACATTTGGGATTTTTGTTTCAGTCCATTGCTTTCCTTTAAACTGTCCGAATTGCTCAATCATCTTGCAGAGAACATACCAGCCCTAGCCTAAAGAATCTGGAATATCCACATACTCTATAAGGCCAAGTGTCTAGCTATTCAGTAGATTATATTGACATGTTATGGTACTGGCATAATGTGTTTGAATTGGAATGCCTTTTTTTGTGCATGCATAGGTAGTTTTTCTTTATCTTAAATATTTAAATCTATTACTAAAAGATACCACACTGTGGAGTTAATAAAAGAAATTTAATGTAATAGATGATTTATAAACTTAGATATACATATAAAATGAGAAAAATAGACTAATGTTGTTTCATGTCCTTTGATATATTAGGAATGTCATTTAGTAATTTAGCAAGAGATAACAGGATTCTTATCCTTGATTAACTAATGACTTAAAGAAGATTTATGATTTAGATGGCATTTGGTGAATTAAGATTGTTTACATAGGCTACTGGAGTTTAGCAAACAAAATATTATGTGGTCTCAGCTGTTGGGTCCCTAAGTTTACTTTATAAAATCCTACCCTAAGGAAAGCTTACTGGGCTTTGGGAGTTGCTTCTCACCTAAAAGCAAACTGTGGGAAATCTTGGCTGACTCCAGACTGGGTCTGGTTCTGCATCTGGCTCATCGACCTCCAGTTGTTTGGGATTGACTGCCCATCTTGAGAGATGTCAGCGGGTTGCCATCTGACCCGCCAACCATGGATTGATTTTTCACGATAGCCACAAACCTTCCTGCTGACCTTAAGTGCTCTTCCTATTAAACTTGGGTTTATCAGGCCCTAAAGTGAGTGAGTAAGGAGAAGCCTCCAGCCCAGCATCTGACCCCTGGGCTTGGAAACTGTCTGGTCATGGACAGGCTCCGTTTTGCAATGATGCAAGACATTTTCTTAACTTAAAGTTATTTCTGTCTTTCTTATGCTATATATAAATGTCATTGGTTTTATGTCTCTAGTGAACCCAGCATAATACAAAATACTTTGTTTTATTTTGGTAGAATATCACACTCTCCATTTCACTTGCTCTACTATCCCTTTATGTAAATATTTTTTCTTTATGTATTCTTATTTTGCACATTTCCTTAATTTTCTATAAATTTTGCAAAGAAGTAAGAAGAATTCATTCTTTTCTGTTATGGAGTCCACATTGAACAATTCCTACAAGACAGATGTCCTCTATATATATAAAATGAATAAGTAGATGGATGTTATGATAGAGTAATCTTTATTTTAATAATTTATATATCATGGTTTTATGAAATCTAATTATTCAAATTATGTTTCTTTTATAGTACTATCATTTTCTATTTCTTTTCTGTAAGCCAAAATTGTGATATCTTTTAATATGAATAAATTGAATGCTGTTCAGATTATGTATATAAACATCTTTGTCACAAATTTTGGACATGGTCTCAGGGATACTAGTCCCTTGAGAATCACATCAAGCTTGGTACAGTAGAGGGACAGCAAAAAATTCTCAAGAGGGATTGACAGAGTGGCTGTTATGAGAGATCTGTCATATATTATTGACAGAGCTCATTGTTATGAGCTCAAACATAATAAGAGTTGTGAGGAAGACACAGAGCCTGGCAGTGTTTCCTTCTGTTGTACACAGGGTCTCTATGAGTCAGAACTGACTTGTGTATGTGTGTATATATGTTTATATACAGAGAGGGGGCGGGGAATCTATCTGACACCTGTAATTGAGGACTTGGAAAACTCTATTTATTATTACTTTGATGATAATGTCCGAAGTCACCCTGTTTAGTGAATAAATATAACATTGTTGGTCACAATAGCTTTAATGGTTATAATCGAGACCATGCATACATGAACTTTACTGTCATTTTTGACTCATTTCCAAGTATAGATATAGTTTTTTCCATTTTGTTATCACTCTCTATTTTTCTTTATGGAATATACTTTAACTCTTGTACTTTGTCTCTCTTGATAGTCTAACAGAAGGGAAGAGGATGTCACTTTCATTTAGTCTATATTTTCCCCTAATGAATTATAAGGAAATTAGCACTTTGATGGAAGGCACACTGTATAGAGCATTTCAGCACTGCAGAACACTTCAAAACAGTTCAGCGTATTATGATTACAAAATTGAAAAGAGCCATCACAAATTTTCACTTGTTTTACTTTCCACCTAAACTCCCACTGTGACATGAAATGGCAGTAATAAAATTAAAATTCTTGGGAAACTAACCAAACCTCTTCAACAATTTTTTCCATCCAAGTGAAAAACCAGGATAGAATGTCTACCCATATGAAAAGGTGGCCTATCGCCAAATTGTAAGGGCAATTAAAATGTCATGTTTGCAATTAAGGATTCTATGTTTTCATAGATATTCTAACAACACAACTATGCCTTTACTCTAGAAATCTCCAGGAGAAACAGAAGCCAGAAAGCACAATAAAATTAAAATCACTAGCAAACTGGAAGGAGCATTAGAGCTACAGCTGTAGGTTAGGCATTTGGCCACTAACCTCAAGACCAGCCTTTT